>PVHP010000376.1:0-31753 GCA_004024765.1 Zapus hudsonius | reverse complement strand
GGGAGGCAGAGGTAGGAGGATCACCATGAGTTCAAGGCCACCCTGAGATGACATAGTGAATTCCAGGTCAGTCTGGGCTAGAGTGAGACCCTACCTCAAAAAAATTTTTTCTTATTTTGAAACAAAGAGAGAATGGGCATGCCATGGCCTCTTGCCTCTGCAAACAAACTCCAGACCCCATGTGTCACTTGATATGGGCACTGGGAAATCAAACTGTACGGGTAGACTTTGCAAGCAAGTGCCTTTAACCACTGAGCCATCTCTCCAACCCTTCTCTCTCTCTCTCTCTCTCTCTCTCTCTCTCTCTCTCTCTCTCTCTCTCTCTGTATGTATGTGTAGTATTTGTGGTGTGTGCTTGTGTGTGCAGATCCATGCACCCTGTGTGGATATATGAAGAAGCTAGAGGAAGGCATTGAGTATCCTCAATGACTGTTCTGCTTTATTTCCCTGGCCATTCTCTCACTGAACTTGGAGCTCTTGCTGTTTCTTGGTTAGATTGGCTTACCAGTGAGCTCCAATGAGTCTCCGGTTTCTTCCCCTTTAGCAATGACCGGGAACACTTAAGTGGGTGCTGGCCCCAAACTCACATCCTTATGCTTGTATAGCAAACACTCTTATCCACTGAGCCATTTCTCTGGCCCTTGGTCAACTCTACTAACATTTTGTTTGGTTTTGAGACAGTCTGACTATGTAGCTCTGGCTGGCCTGGAACTTGCTATGTATACCAGGCTGGCCTCATATTTGGGGCAATCCTCCTGCCTCTACCTTTCGCAGTTGGGCCTATAAGCTTCCACCACCATACCTGGCTAATTCTGTTCATGTCGAAGCAGTGGAATATTGTGACCCACTGTGAAATTCAAATCTGAGTTGGCACATCGTTCCTAAGCCCGGAGCTCTCTAATTTGATTTCAAAGCTTGTTACTTTTTCCTTCCATATGACAAGTTCTTTTAGAAGAACACAGTGGAGCCCTTGGATAATGGCTTTGCCATTTCTAATAGTTCCAAAGTGAGAAGGATGCGAGAAATTCTCGAGGGCAGCGGTAAGACCAAAGGAAATTAAAATGCAAAGTAGGATTTCTTGTGCATGGGTGTCTCTCTCTCTCTCTCTCTCTCTCTCTCTCTCTCTCTCTCTCTCTCTCTCTCTCTCTCTCTCTCTCTCATTATCACTTGGTCCTTCCAGGAAGCTCTCACGTTTCTGCAGCTGATCCTTATATGGATTAAGGATAATAAACAGCCCATTAATGGAGGCCTGAACGAGGAAATGGAGTTGGACTCCATAGCAAAATTCAGCGGCTGGCGGAGGTTAATAACTCCATTACTGCAGCTCTGTGCTTGAGCCGCCCGACGAGCGGGGTGTTAGCCTTATCTTACTCCTCATTAATTGAGCTAATAGAACCTGGGTGACCCTGGCTTGCTGCTGTCGTCGCAGAGATTGCCAGACATGGGCTGGAATACTTATCACCGACTGTGCTCCATGGTGCCTTTGATTTGGAGAAGAGTTCTTTCTTGAGAACCCATGTGTGAGTCACAGACCCCTTCCTAAAAGCAGAGCTGTCCACCATGGCCTCTCTGCATTGCCCACATTGTAGCAGCAACGGTACAGCCAGGACTGGTCACTTCCATTTGCCCCTCTAAGCAGGTGTCACTTTGAATTTTGGGCATTAGCCTCAAAATGGATGGCTTTGAGCAGGGCCTGCTTCCTTACAGTTGTAATCTCAGCTCTTGGGAAACTTCAGTGGGAGGATCACCATGACTTCAAGTCCAATCTGGGCAATGTAGTGAGTTTCAGGCCAGTCTGAGCTACAGAGTGAAACCCTGTGTGAAAACACACACACACACACACACACACACACACACACACACACACAGAGAGAGAGAGAGAGAGAGAGAGAGAGAGAGAGAGAGAGAGAGGCTTTGAAGGCAATGACCATTGACTAAGTGTGCTGAGTCAAGGGTGAAATGGACAGCATGACATGTGTTGGGGGGGTGGATTAGGGGCTGATGCACACAGCCTTTCCTCTTCAGGGTCCTCCCTCTAAATATTTAGTAGACTTCCCTACTCTGAGTTCCCAGAGTTCCCTGCTTGCTTCCCACTTTCCCAGCCAGTGTTTTGAGGGTGGGCACTGTGCCTGTCAACTCTCTAGGCCTCAGCTTCCTTAATTAACCACAGAAGGGGTTGCAGGCCTGCTCTTCCTACCCTACCTTTTGCTGGGCTGATGCATGCTTTGTTGGAGGAACCATGTGGGTGGGATTAAGATTGCAATGTGCTCTGTATGGCCATGATAAAGTCTCAGCAAATTGACATCTGCTATCTGAGTTTCCTGTCAGGCCCCTTCCATGGCTGGGAGGTGTGGGCTGAAGAGCCTGATGGGTGCTCAGAGCTCATCATCTCAGATCTGTATTCTAGACAGATTACTTGCCTCTCTCCATCTCAGTTTCCTGAATCAAAGACCAGGGAGGGAGGTTTTAGCATGTCAGGGGTAGGTTGAGTATGGCAGTGTGGAAGCACGTGGCACAGAGCCTGGCTCCATGCATGGGAACCATGTAGTGAGAACACTGTGCTTTTCAGTGAAGCTTGGAGCTCCAGAGAATTTAATCAGAGTGATTCCTGCACAGCATCCCAAATCCCAACAATGCACCTGTAGGTCAGCTACCTTCTGAGCACCTGCTCCTCTCGGGGCTGGTTCCTACTCACCTGGCAACTATGTCTTCTGAGACCTCAAGGAGCCTGGGCATGCGACTGTCCCCATGGTGTGGGGGAATCTCCAGCTATGCATGTGTTAGCAAAGCCAATCTGTGGAAAAGGTGTATTCCCACCCCTCACCTCCTGTGATCTGATATGATTCAAAGACCCTTCAGATGATAGGCAGAGCACAGTCACATTCAGATAGATAAAAGGCAAAGAACTCTGTCACAGCTCTGAGAGGGAGCTGTCAGTCAGGCAAGGCAGGGGCTGCGTTCAGGCAGGGGCTGTGCTTGGGCACAGGGTGGCAGAAGCTGGAGCTCTCAAATAGTAGGTAGGTGAATTGGCTAGGGTTCTAAGGCTCCCTGTGTTTGGCAAATTTAAATAATTTTCAGAGTCCAGGACCCCAGTTGGCCACCAGTGGTGTAGAGGGGCCTGGTAAGGACAGCATAGGGGTAGGGATTAGCAACCGCCTGTGAAGGGGAATCAGGAGTTTTAGCTCCAACTTCAAGATGAGCTTAAGACAGCCCTTGTGCCTGGAGACAGTGGCTGAGACTACATGCCTCTTGGACGGATTATGTGGTATTGTAGTCCCATGTCCCAGGTGGCCTGGACTGACACCATGCATTGACCTTGTGAGATTCAAGCTCACTCCAGAAGCTACCCAGCTCTGCCATCTCTCCATCCTGTGACCTCCCATTGTTCTGCCACCATGTGAGCCATTGTCCCCAGCATGGGGAGACACCATCATCCTGGGCTGCTGGCTCTGCTAGCTGGCTGCTTCTCATGCTCATGACCTCTGTGCTTGATGTCAGCCCTGTGACTAGTATGGTTCTCAGCAGGCCACAGGCCTGAGCACCCTGCCTAAGCTTGGGGAGAAGAAAGGACAGGTGATTTAAGGATACCAACCTGAGTCCCAAGCCCAAGGTGGTGGGCAGTCATGGTGGTAAGGGGTCACCAACCCACAACCCCTGGAGTTGGAGCATTTTAATCTTTCAGCAAATAAGAAGTAGAGTGAACTATGAATGTGTTTCCATTATTTTTCTGCCAAGGGACTATTGACATTTTACCACTTATTTCCAATGTTTGTATAAGAAGTCTGGGGAGGAAGATTGTGAGCACATGTGGAAAGTCACACTGCCTTTTCCCTGGGTTAAAACTTAGTTTATGACAGTCTGTTAGTAGGAGTGTCATCTGTCCCTGAGAGCACAGGAGCAATTACTTTGGCAGCAACGGCATTAAAAATGTCCCTTACCTTTGTGAACTCTGCCTAGGGCCTTAAGGCTCTCTCGGGTATTAAAATACAGTGCATCCCTGAGACAGAGGTCAGACAGTCACAGGCACCATTCTGTGGGCTGCCAGGGCTTCTAGCCATTGGGACAGGTGCTTTCTGGAGTCTCCAGGTAGTGAGGTGTGAGATGTTGTGGGTGAGCCATGGAGAGACAACCAGTCCTCTGGGGAATCGGGTCTTGGGGAGGGGATGGTGCAGACCATCTAACAAATAAGGGATTTGGGTAGCATTTTTTGGTGCATTACTGTTTTGTTAGTTAAGGATAGGTACTAAGGGCTAGGGAGACTCAGTGGATAAAGTGCTTACCACTTAAGCTCCCCCCCCCCCACTACCTGTGTTGGGATCCACAGGAGTTCATGTAAAATCATAAGCTGTGGAAGCTTCCATAATCCTAGCTCATGGATCTCAAGATAGTCTGGGAAACACAGCAGTGACCAATGAGGACAAGTGACCTCACCTCAAAACAAGATAGAAGGTGAGGACCAGCCCTTGCAAGGTCTCCTCCAATTTCCACACAAGTGCTGAGCCATACAAGCCCACACTCACACACATGAACGTGCATATACAGACCCTAAAATTTTTAAATATTTTAAAAAAGAAACTAAGCCTCAGGTGTATATTGCTATTAAGTAAATTTGCTATTTAACACTTTTACGTAAGAGCTTCCAGAGAGGTATGCAGGCCTGTCTATAAAGCTGACTCCACTTTCCTGCGCTCCTAAGAGCTCTAGGAAAGGTCTCCAGGGTGATTTCCACCTCATATATTGCAATTACTCAGTTTCCTTATCAACCTATCTGGATTTACAGTCACCTGGGCACATCTCTGAAGGTATCTCCAGTGAGGTTTAACTGAGGAGGGAAGACTCATCTTGAATGTGAGTGGTACTGTCTCCTGGGCTGGAATTCCAGACTAAATGAAATGAAGACAGCACCAGCATACATCTCTCTGCTTCCTGACTGTTGATATATTGTGGTCAGCTGCTTCCTGCTCTTGCTGTCATGAGGGACTCTGTCCTCAAACTGTGATAATAAATCCTTCCTTCCCTTAAGCGGTTTCTTGTCAGGTACTTGGGCACAGAAGAGCAGCTAATACATGATTCCAGGTAGATGTGCCCTCTGGAGAGAAAGGGATGACCTTTCTGGACTTCTGTGTTAGTGTCTGCTAACCTTCACATCCATGTCCCTTCCTGACCAGCTTTATTTTCCCTGTGCCCTTCTTTTTAAAAGATCTACTTTTAAAAATTTATTTATTTATTTATTTATTTGCAAGCAGAGAGAGACAGAAGAGAAACAGAATAGGCACACTAGGGCCTCCAGGTGCTGCAAACAAACTCCAGATGCATGTGCCACTTTGTGCATCTGGCTTATGTGGGTACTGGAGAATCAAACCTGGGTCATTAAGCTTTGCAAACAAATGCCTCAACCACTGAGCAATCTCTCCAGCCCTCTACTCTTTAGGAAAAAAATTATTTATTTGCATGGAGAGAGAGAGAGAGAAAGAGAAAGAGAGAGAAAGGAGAGAATGTGCATGCCAGGGCCTCTTGCCACTGCAAACAAAATCCAGACACATGTACCACTCTATCTGTCTATGTAGTACTGGAGAATCAAACACCCAGTCGTCAGGCTTTCCCAAACAAGTGCCCTTAACCACTGAGCCACCTCTCCATTCGAAGCTCTACTTTTCTTCACTGTAAAGCCCATCTCAATTCCTTCCCCTGTGGATTCCAAGAACCCATTAGGAGCTCAATGGGTTGCATCCAACCAGCACTAGGTTGGCCCACACCAGCAGTGAATAAGACATCAGAGAAGATAAACATGCCGTCTGCATGGCAGAAATCAGCTCCAAAGCAATCTCCTGCCTCAGGTGGAGAATGACAGGTGACCTTTAACAGAACAGAGCCCAGGGCAGTTGGCATTTGAGTGGA
Source organism: Zapus hudsonius (assembly GCA_004024765.1). Lineage (NCBI taxonomy): Eukaryota > Metazoa > Chordata > Mammalia > Rodentia > Dipodidae > Zapus > Zapus hudsonius. The sequence continues at coordinate 25,855 of PVHP010000376.1, read as the reverse complement.
GCTCTGATGGAGATGCCCCCATTTGGAACAGGCATGATGCTCGACCTGTTAACTCAAATTCATTTCCCGGAGACAGGCAAGTGAGCCGACTTGAAGAAATCGTGTTTGCTTTTCTTTACCCGGAGGAGACTCATGAGACATCAGAGTGGACTTCAATTTCCAGCTTCCTCAGAGGTATAAATAAAGCTCTGAACTGCTGAACCCGGCCTCATGTGGGAAAGCTGAGGCCTCTGCCGGATTGGGGGGGGGGCACCTGGCTGAGCATGTGAGGCCATCCTTCCTAAATATCACGGAAATTATTAAATATCAAAAACTGGGGAAAGGGCTTCCTCAAATAGTGTGGCTTTGCTTCTTATGTGATGGAAAACTCTGGGCACCATCTTTCTGCTGTTTTGGAGATTTCCACAAATTGCACACTCACCTCTTGCATGGACAGGTAGGTCAGAGAGAGCCGCTCCACCAGGATGGCCATCAGACAGAGTTTCTATCTGCTGGTTCCAGTGTGGCACCTCCACTTCTCTCCTGTACCTCTGTCTCAGAAGTGTGCATTCTAGAACCTCAGAAAGGGCCATGTGAAAAAGACCTACCTGCCAGCAAGAGGGAACCCCAAGCTTACTCCTTCCCTCCAGTCCCTTCTCATCTTGTCCCCACACCTTGGCTCACCTGCTTCCTATTTCTTAAATATGCTATTTCTTCTTTTAGACTTCAGTGGGTTTTCTTGCAAATCCTGTCTTTGCTACAATGCTTAGCTCAAATGCCAACTCCTCTAGGAAGCCCACTGTGAGGTTTCCCTGGTTCTGCACATCCTTATTGTTCTTGGCTTGTTGGTTTAGTGGTTGAGCGAAAGGCTCTGAAGGTGGGCAGCAAGGTCAGGATCCAGGCTGTGCCTCACACACACAGGCTGCAGTGCTGGGAAGGTGGTTTTATGACTCTGAGCATCGGCTTCCCCTGTTAAGATGACAATGGCTGTCAGATGTCAAACAGAGGTTTAGTTTATGGGAAGTCTTGAAGGTAGGCCCTGCTAGAGATCCCAGGACACAGAAGGAAACAAAACCTAAAACACTTTGCTGGCTAATGTGAGGGAGGCTGTCAGTACCAAAAGGTACGTGATCCTGGGTTCTATCTGGGGGGCAGAGAAGGGGGGTGTCTGGGAGAGACAAAGGTACAGTGTGTTGGATAGAAGGTGTCCACAGAAGGCCTTTCTGATGACATTGAACAGAGATAGTGACTGAGCCAGGGACAGATATGGGGAAGATCAGTCCTGGCCTGGGAATTCTAAGTAGGAATGTGCTTGGTAAGTTTCAAGGTGGAGTCTGCTGACGGCGGAGACATAGGCCTGGAAGGGAGCTCTGGTGGAGGCATCCTCACTTGGCATCTTGAGCAGTTCCTCTGAAGTAGTCAGAAGCATTGGCTGGAGAGTGGATATGGTCAGATGAATGATAAGATCCATTCACTTATCTTTTTTATATTTTATTTGGCCACTGTAAACAAACTCTAGACAAATATGCCACTTTATGCATCTAGCTTTATGTAGGTACTGGAAAATCAAACCCGGGTAGTTAGGCTTTGCAGGCAAGTGCCTTAAACACTCAATAATCTCCCCAGCCCTCACTTATGTTTTTTATAAATAGTTAATTGAGTTGCACATGTGTGTGCATGTGTGTATATGGGTGTGCCAGGGTCTCTTGCCACTGTAAATGAACAACAGATGCTTGCACCACTTGTTTTATGTCTGGCTTTACATGGGTGCTGGAGGAATTCAACCTAAGCCAGGAGGCTTTGCAAGCAAGTGCCTTTAAACTGAGCTGTCTCCCCAGCCCTTAAATCTTGTGTGTGTGTGTGTGTGTGTGTGTGTGTGTGTGTGTGTGTATGTGTGTGTGTGTGTGTGTGTGTGAATGAGGGTTTGCAGGAGTCTAAAGCCACACACACCAGAGCTGCTGCTTCAGGAACTAGGCACTGGGAGTAGGCAGAGCACCAGTCTCGAGGCCTCAGACCCCCAGGATTTGCAAGGACACAGGTGGTCTTGGGAATTATCCTTGCTTTTGGCCCAGCCCCAGGCCTCTCCTGTCCCACCTGAGGTATTCCCCAATGGTTGCACCAGTGTTTCCCATGCTGGCTCAGGGCATAGAGCAGGCCTTCTTTCTAGTTGATACAGTCTTGGAAGGCTTCCCTTTTCATTCCTGTTCCTTGGGCGCAATCAGGGGCCCAGGACCCCTCCCAATAGCCCCTGGCCATAGCCAGGACTCTGGGCTGTCTTTTCTCATTCAGTGATTTAGATCATCCAGAAGGCTCCTCGTGATGCAGAAGAAGACACTCAACTAGTCACTAGGGTTGATTTTGTTGGCAGGAGGTTGGAACTGGGACTCTGGCTAGTGGTAGTCAGTGGGCAAGGTCTTTGCTTTTGTTCCTAAATGCCTTTCTTTTTGCATGTGTGTGCAAGCACATGCATACATGCATGCATGTTTGCATGTATGTGGAGGCACATTTGTGTGTGTACATGAGTGTGCATGCACGTGGAGGCCAGAGATCAATGTTGAATGTCTTCCTGAAGACATTCCTGAAGCAGGGTCTCTCACTTGAGCCCAGAGCTAGCTGATTCAAGGCTAGTCTGGCTAGCCAGCTTGCCCTGGGGATTCCTGCACTGGGACTATAGGAGGGCTGCCATGCCTGCCTGGCATTTATATGGGTGCTGGAATCTGAATTCTGGTTCTTACACTTGTGCAGCAAGTGTTTTATTGATGAGCCATCATCCCAGACCAAATGCCATTTATATGAACATATTTTTCTCTATTCCAACACACAAGTGAGGGGCAGAGCTGCCACTCTTGCCATGGCACCCTATACCTAGGCTTTCCATGGGATTGTGGCTGTGGATTGTGGATGGCTTAGATGGTGTCTTACCAGGCAGATTCTCTGTCCATTGTCATTGCTTTAGCCAGATGCTGTGCTGACAAGGAGCTCTGGGAGTGCCACCCCCACCCCAGCAATAATTAGCCTTGTAAGACTAATGGAGGAGATCGTGTCTAATTACCCTGTTGAAGGCCCAATTATGTGATTAGCTATAAGCTAATGATGAGAAGAACCTCTCATTTGCATACCATTAAGTTAATTGCACCACAAGCCACAGGGTCGGATGGGTGATGGTGGCAGGATTGAGTTTCTGAAAGGATCCTAATGACCAGAGAGACCCATTCACCTGACAGCTTTACTAATTAACAGCGGTCTGTTACCAGGCCAGAAGGCAAGTGACTGTGGGCTGCCTGGCTTCTTGCAAAGTGAGGGGTAGAAGCAGAGGGAGCTCCTCATGCTGAGTTTTGCTCTAACCACTTGGTTAGGTGAGAGGTGAGCTCATAGTCACCTTCAGGAACACTCCTGCTGGGCACTTCTGTGCTACACTTCTTTGTGTGTATATGTATAGTGCACACACAGGTGTGAGTATACGTGTGTGCATATGGAGGCCAGGGACAATTTGTGCCTCAACTGTATTTGCCTTTTAGAGACAGGGTTTCTCATTGGCATCACTTACCAAGTAAGCTCAACTGGCCAGGGAGCCCCATTACTTGGACAGTAAGCATCAGCCAGCATGCTGGCTTTTTGTTTGTTTGTTTGTTTTCTCAAAGTTTTTGCAAGCAGAGAGATACAGACACAGAGAGAGGTCATTAGTCTTTGCAGGCAAAACACCTTGACTGCTGAGGCATCTCTCCAGCCCTATGCTGGCACTTTTCTTTTGAAGTATATTATTTTAAAAGACTATTAATAGCTTCCATAATTATAGACCATAAACCATTCCCTCCCCACCCTCCCCCATATCTCTTCCCCCCTCAATTTAGTCTCTGTTTTGTTTCAGTGTCATCATCTTTTCCTCCCATTTTGTGTAGGTATTATCAGGCATTGCAAAATCATTAATACCAAGGCCATTTTGTGTCTGGAAGATTGCATTGTAAGCAGTCCTACCCTTCCTTTGGCTCTTAAAATCTTTCCACCAATAGACCCTGAGCCTTGGAAGTGTGATAGAGATGTCCCAGTGCTGAACACTCCACTGTCATTTCTTCTCAGCACTATGGTATCTTTTGCATTATCCCAGGGGTCACTGCCATCTGAAAAAGAGGAGCTTCTCTAGCCAAAAGTGAGAGAATATGCTGGCATTTTAAAATAAAAACACTTTATTTATTTGCAAGGAGAGGGAGAGGGAGGGAGGGAGGGAGGGAGTGAGAGAGAGAGAGAGAGAGAGAGAGAGAGAGAGAGAGAGAGAGAGAGAGAGAAGAGAGAATGCATACTAGGGCTTCCTGTCACTGCAAACGACCTCCAGATGAATGTGCCTGCGCATCTGGCTTAACAGGGGTACTGGGGAAATGACTCCAAGATATCAGGCTTTGCAAGCAAGCACCTGTTACTGCTGAGATATCTTTCTAGTCTCCCAGCTCTTTTTAAAAAATGCACCCTGTGGCTGGAGAGATGGCTCAGCAGTTAAGGCACTTGCCTGCAAGGCCTGATGACCAGGGTTCCATTCCCCAGTTCCCACATAAAAAGTGGTACATGCATCTGGAGTTTGTTTGTAGGAGAAGCCCTGGAGTTCCCATTCTCTCTCTCTCTCTCTCTCTCTCTCTCTCTCTCTCTCTCTCTCTCTCTCTCTCTCTCTCTCTCTCTCTCTCTCTCTCTCTCAAAGGGGGTAGTTATGGGAATGGATCTCAGATCCTCATGCTTATATGGCAAGTGCCACTGAGCCTTGTACAGTGCTTCTTGCACACATGCTTCCTTCACTTAACTTCCCATTGTCCCCAGTCTCCCACCTACATTCACTGTGCTTCTCTTGTGTGCCAGGCTGGGAAGCCACAACATAGTTGATGGGCCCTTCTCTGGGAGGGTCCCCAGAGGGCTTTCTTCTGCTGCTGGGCCCAGTTCCCACAGAGGCTGGGGAGTCAGCAGAGAATGGCAGAGTTTAAAGAATCCTGAGAGATAGTCAGTGGATTCCTAACATCCTATGGTGTAGAGAGGCTGGAGTTGAGGGAATCTGTGAGACAGCCATGGCAGGGCTCTGTCTCTTCAATTGTATTTCAAAATTCTGATGCCCACACCTGAGAAAGCTCCTCACTTCCATCGTGGGATTCCACCACCCCCTGCCCTTCTGTCCTCATCCCATCTGCCAGTTGGCCCCTGGCTTGCTCTCTTTTTCTCCCAGATGCAGGGATTCTGTGTGCTCCTTTTCAGTGGATGGGTGATTAAACCAACAATGGATGACTGAGGTGAAGACTCAGTTCACTTTCCAATGAGTTTTAAGACATGGACATTTAAACATTTTTTTCTATTTTTTATTAGTTATTTGCATGCATCTCTATATATGTGTGTGCATATATATATATATATATATATATATATGCTGCATGCGTGCATGGGTATGTATGTGCCTCGATGCTCAAGCTTCCAAATTCTTCTGATTCTGCCTCCCTTTCTAGTAGGGCATTAGGATTAGGAGGCAAGTGCCTTAACCACTGAACCATCTCTCCAGCCCTCAAAAAATAAATCTTAAAAGAACTGATATAGGGCTGGGAGAGGGCTCAGTGGGTAAAGTGATTACCCACATAAGCATGAGGACCCAAGTACAGACTCCCAGAACCCACATAAAATGCCAGGCATCATGGTGCATGTCTGTAATCCCAGCTCTGAGGAGGCAGACACAGGTAAGCCTGAGGTTTTCTGTCTAGCCCAGTCTAACTGAATTATTGAGCTCTAAATTAAGCAAAAGACCCTGTCTTGAATAAAAATGGAGCGTGTTTGAGGAAGATGCTCAATGTCTACCTCTGGCCTCCACACATATGCACAGACACATGCCTGTGCACCTATGCACACACATACAGTCACACACATGCATGCATACAACACATATACACAAGAAAAAAAGGACCTACTAAAAATTGATGATATTAGGCCAGGAAAGAGTCCTAAGAACAGGAACCCATAGAGAGAGAAGACAGGAGCCAAATGTTGGCCCTTTGGAAAAATTGAAGTTGGTAAGTCTGTAGCAAGATCGGTCAATAAACAAAGAAAGTTTACACAAACCAACAATATTTAGAATGGAAATGGACACTGTTGTATGGAAAAATTCCTCCATATTGAAAGCAGTGAATAACTATTATCTGATTTATCAAAAGCACCTGGGACAACTCAAGAGAGAAGAGAGAAATCAAAGGTGCCCCTGCCCCAGCTTAGGCAATAATGCATGGGGTCTCGTGACCTCAGGGAGATAGAGTATGTCGAGGGTAAAGGGTCAAAGAACGATGAGCTCCAGTAGTGGTGTCCTGCTCTGTGAGTGAGCCCCAGCCGAGACTGAGAGAGGAGGGTCCATGGGGTGACTGAAGTGCTGCTCTGGCTCTTGTGCTCCAGGACAGGGCTTCTAGAATATGCCATGGGGATGTCGTCATTCAGGGTGAGATGAGACTACTCAGTGGTGCTGCTGCTCTGGGGTCCCCAGGGCTCTGTCCTTAAGCCCTCACCCCGAGGCTGAGGAGGGATCATGCAAGGAGTAATCTTGACCCAAGAAGCCCCATCAAAACAGCTTCTTTGGGGGCCCCACATTCCTATAAATAACCTCTCACCATGCTCTATAAAGTGACCCCAATAAAATCATTGGTTCTCCAAACTGGTATTGGTGCAATCATACTTTGGTTTACCATCTGAGCGCTATTTAGGGTGAAGACATGTGTTTGCTTCTCCTCAGGGGTAAAGTTTTCCTGAATGGACACATAACCACAAACACAACAAGATTAAAATGGTAAAAAAATTATTTATTTGTTTGTTAGGAGAGAGAGAGAGCGAGAAAGAAAGAGGGAGAGAGCAGGAATGGGTGCACCAGGGCTTCAAGCCACTGCAGACAAACTCCAGGTGCATACACCACTTTGTGCAGCTGGCTTTACATGGGTCCTGGGGAATCAAACCTGGGTCATTAGGCTTTGTAGGCATGTGCCTTAACTGTTGAGCCATCTCTCTCCAACCCAGAATGTTCTTTTGAACATCATTAGAATACTAGGTTTGGAAATATCAGTAAATGGACAAATTTGTAGGAGAAAAAAAGTCTAACAACTTGTATTAGTCAAGGCTCTCTAGAAGAATAGAACTGCAAAATGACTATATATTATAAAGGAATTCATTAGATTAGCTTCCAGGACACAGGTGGGGCAGACGGACAATGGCTGTCTATAGGCTGCAGTCAGAGAACCCAGTTGCTGCTCAATCCATAAGGCTGGATGCCTCAGCAGACCCAATCTGACCCCTTAAGCCTGGAGGATTTCTGGAGAGCCTGTTGGTCTTTGGTTCATTTTGGAAGGTTGAAGAAGCTGGGTTCAATGTCCTTGAAGGATGGTGGCAACAGGGTAGATGCACTGATCAGCAAGAACCAAGGGCAGCCAGGCAAAATGGGCTGCTTCTCCCTGGAACCCCTCTATATGCAGACTTCCTCCAGAAAGGCTGCCTGCTCTGGAGGAAGGTCTTCCCCCTCAGTGACCCACCCAAGGTGCTTGTCTCTTGCTTGATTCCTGATCTCATCAAGTTGACAATTAAAATTAACCATCATACTAATACTGACATAAAAAGAAATAGAATCAGGGGGACCCAGAGGTTTGTTTCTTAGGTGGCTCAGAAGCCCATCTAGTTAACAAGATTAGCCTTTATTTATTTAAGAGAGAGAGAGAGGGAGAGGGAGAGGGAGGGAGAGAGAGGAGAGGATGGGCACACCACTGCAAGCAAACTCTGGATGCATGTGCCATTTTATGTATCTGGCTTTATATTGAGTACACTAGGGAGTCAACCCTAGACCGCCAAGCTTTGCAAGCAAGCATCTTTAACTGCTGAGCCATCTCTCCAACCCAATAGTTACTTTTTAATATAATTATAGTACATTTAAGTAATGAGAACTGTTTAGATTTTTTTAGTACTTTGGGCAGCTGGCCACAGGCAGCATATGATAGACTGGGAGCTGATGGCTCTCTCTAGTCTGAGGGGCTCTAGGGCAGGGCTAACCCATGGTGGAGGTGGGTCCCTTGCACCCAGTCAACTCTGCTCTTGACTCAGGCATCTGCTACTTGATGGGTGGTATGAACATGCCAGGGTCATCCATTCCTTTCAGAGACTAGCTCTGGAGTCAGCTGAGTCTGGGCTCAGGTCAGTCACCAAATGTTTAGTGAGTATGTGCTAGACAGAGTTCCTCGAAGTAGTAGCCAGGACGCAGACCAGCTTGCTGTACTATGAGTTGGTGTCCATGTGAGCTGACGGCTGTGGGGACTATTTGAGCTGCCAGGCCCCAAGGATGAATGAGAAGGTCTGGGGAGGAGAAAACAAGCTTCACTTCCTTGTGCTGATGTCACTGTACATCAATTATGTCACTGTGCGCAGCCTCATTTTCTTCATTTACAGTGTGGTTTAATAGTACTCCATGCTGGGTAAAGCTGCTGTGGGATTCAATAGGGCAGTGCAAGTGGATATGAATAATGAATTGTAGCCATTGCCCATGGAGATTTTGAATTAACCAATAAGTCCCCTGGTCCTGCCATCATAGGAAAGAGCCAGTGTTTTTCTTCTTCTGTCTTCATCAGTGGTGAGAGGGTGACTGTCTTCCCAGAGACCAGAGACTGACATATCAAGGGAGGGTTTCTTATTGAAGGAGGCAGGGCAGGAGGAAGCCCCTCCTGAGCTCTGAGCTCAGCGACCATCCTCAGCAGCCATGCAGACCGCTCCGCTAATGGTAGTAATCCCCGTGGCTGTTCCTGGATTGACATGTCAGTCACTTTGGCTGCCCCTGGACATGCATGTTCAGTTGTTATCTGTCAGGTGCCCTCGGCAACTGCTGCGCTGTAATAGAGACAAACCGGAATATGACGGGCCTGGAATTATGCATTTAATTCGCAGTTGGAATAGAGTGCTCATAAAATCTTGATCATGATAGAGAGGCTAATAAACATCTTAGAGCATAATTGTTAGGAGAAGGAAATGGCTTGGTGAAACATTTAGCGACAATGTAGTTAGAAGAACAGGAAAAATCAGCTAGGCGGAACTCTCCAGATACCATTCCCAGGAGTCATATATGTACAGTTGGTAATCTTGAGTGAGCTGTTTTATGAGCATACAGACATTAATTTGAAAGGCACACAGTGAGGGTTATATGGCTACATTGCCTCAAGCTATGTACCAGACCTGCAGTTGTCTGAATCCAGGGGTGGCAGGGGGTTGGGAAGGTCAGCTGGCTATGAGTGGGTCAGCCTGGCCTTTACGGGACACATCAGCCTTCACCAGCATAAACTAGACCTCATAGAGTCCAGCTCAGGGGGCAGCCAGCTGTATCTTGGTTTCAAGATCCATACTTATATGTGTTGGGGGAGCTACCCAGGGTGGAGAATGTGCCCCAAACCTTTCTCTCCCCCTCTCATAAATAAATAAATAAATACAGGTTAATCTCGTACTTGATAATCTATTGTGGTCCCTCAGGCTGGGCCAATTCAATGTGTGGAGAGGAAGGAGCCTCTTCTCTGCACAGGAAGTGTAGTCCAGGTTCAGACCCTGCTTTGCAGGCACATGACCTTGGGCAGCTCATTATATAAAGTGGGATTGGTGATAATAGCACCCATGGTGAAAAGTCAGATGCTTACCGAAGTCCATTTTGAGCTCCAAAGAGTAGAACAACCCATCACTACCTTGCTTGGCCAGAAAGATGTCTTTTCTGTGGGGGTTGAGATAGGATCTTTCTCTGTAGTTCAGGCTGGCCTGAGAACTTTGAATCTGAGAAGATTGCTGAGGGAGGCAATCTTCCTCCCTCAGCTTTCTGAGTGCTGGAATTACAGGTGTGTGCCATCACCTGGCTTAGAATCTTGGATCACGTCAGCAGGGTGCTGGCTTTCTTGATGAGAGGGCAGTTTAGGCTTGATTTGTGTTTAGAAGTGGAACCCTGGCAGAACAATGAAAGTTTTGCAGTGTGCCCATGCTTTACTTAATGAATATTTTGGAACATTGTAGACACTCTGCATCCTGAGACCTTCAAAGGACCATTGATCACCCAATGCAGTGCTTTTCAAGATGCTGCAGAAGCGTATGAACTGCTGCCCTCGAATCTAGAATCTTAGCTGCCCCATCAGAATCCAGAAGTTTCCTTTCTGGAAGATAACTCTGTGTCCAAGAATAACCTGCTGTTTTTTCTGCTTTCTCTAAGATTGGGACAAAGAACCTAGAATAGAAAGGGATCAATAGGCAGCCAAACAGAGAACTTTTTAAAATGTCTATACAGGTGTCTATATGAGAAACACACACACACACACACACACACACACACACACACACACACAGAGAGAGAGAGAGAGAGAGAGAGAGAGAGAATAAAGCCCATGGGATAAACCTTTTTACTTGGAGATAGTCATTAGTGGAAGGTGACTCTGCCTATTAAGTCCAAGGGCTCCTGGAGTTCTCTGGCCTGAGAAGTCACAATGTACCTGCTGCCTGGGTTGCTGTTTTGATAGTTGGTGATTTATAGATATCAGCGTGTAGGAAGGTCATTTATTCATTCAGCAAACTCTAAGCCCTACGATAAAGGCTGTGTACCCACTTGGCCCACTCTAGAGATGCAAAGCTAAGCGCCATGGTCTTGCCTCTCAAATCCCTCTCCCAGGAACTCTGAGCTACCTGAGTTCCTGTCCCTGCCAGCCAGTGAAGCCTACACCCTATAAAGTAAGTGTGCCTTTCAACCAGTGCTGTTGGGTGGGAAGGGGCCAGGAGAGTGCTGGGCCTGCAGCAGTGTCTCCTGGGAGGGCTCTTGTGGTACAAGAAAGAACACTCAACACCTGGAAGATGTCATCCATGGAGCCTGCATTAGTTACTTCTAGTGTAGCTGTGCCAAATATCTGACAAGAAATATCTTAAGGAAGGGTTTATGTTAGCTCACAGTTCCAGGGATGTATCCCACTATAGTGGGAGGGCATGGCAGCAGGAGAGAGACAACTGGTTACATGGCATCCACAGGAAGCAGGGAGCTATGAATGCTGGTGCTCAGTTCACGTCCTCCATTTTATTCAGTCCAGGACCCCAGCCCATGGGATGGTGCTGCCCAGTTAGAGTGGGTCCTCTCACCTCAATTAACCTAATCTAGAAAATCCTTTACAGACAAGCTTACTTGGTTTCTGTTTAGTCAGCTTTCTTGTTGCTGCGACCTAAAGGACCCAACCAAAAAGCAGCTTGTGGAGGAATGGGCTTATTTTGGCTTACAGACTCAAGGGGAAGCTCCATGGTGGCAGGGAAAACAATGGCATGAGCAGAGGGTGGACATCACCTCCGCCACAACAGTACACAGTGGAAGGAAGATGTGCCAAAAATTCACAAAGGGAAGCTGTCTATAACTCCCATAAGCCTGCCCTCAACAACACAGCTCCAACAAGATTCCAAAATTGCCATAAGCTGGGGTCAAGCATTCAGAACACATACATTTGTGGAGGACACCTGAATAATCAAACCATCACAGTTTCTATGATGATTCTTCCTTTTTTTTTTTTTTGAGATAGGTTCCCATTCTACCCCAGTATGACCTGGAATTAAAGGTGTGCACCACCACACCCAACTCTGATTCTTCCTTTTTTTAAAAAAAAAAAAAAACAATTACTTGCAAGCAGAGAGAAAGAGGGGGGGGACAGAGAAAATGGGTGTGACAGAGCCTCTAGCCACTGCAAATGAACTCCAGATACATGCACCACTTTGTTTATCTGCCTTTTCATGGATGCTGGGGAACCAAACCCAGGTTGTCAGGCTTTGCAGACAGGCATCTTAACTGCTGAGCCGTCTCTCCAACCCCCCTTTTTTTCATGCAGAGTTTTACTCTAGCCCAGGCTGTCCTGCAACTCACAGTGATCCTCCTACCTCAGCTTCCTGAGTGCTAGGACTAAAGGTATGTGCCACCATGCCTAGCTTCCATGGTAAATCTAAATCCTGTTGAGTTAACACCCAAGATTAACCAACACGAGCCAATGCTGGGGGGTCACCATGATGTTCCAGGTCCCGATACATGGAAAATATGAAAGCCTGTTAAATTTTTCAGACAGTCAAATTGTAACCTGACATCCTGGCTCTCCTGTCAGCTGGATGGAGGGAAGATGCTGACCAAAACGATAGTAAAGTGTGCTAAGGAACTCAGGTCAGCCACAGAGCTTTGGCTGCAAGGTTTTTTCCCTTTCCGTGGTGAGAAAGAAGTAGAATTGAGTTGGAAAGCATTGGTTCATAATGTGAGACAGGATGAGACAGGGGAGGAGAGATGGGGAGCTGCCCCAGTAGGAAGTGTCCCTTCCTGGGACAACAGTAGAAAGAAGTGCAGTCAGTGTTGTGGTGACAAGGGGGTGAGGGAGGGGAGACTCTGGCTTTGCTTGATGGAAACTCAGTATTACTGGATCTTCTGATACACCTCAACACCACTATGCACGGATGGGGTTCCATTCTGTCCCCTCATCTTCTGGGAAAATGCAATGGGTCAAAATCACTCTTGAGCCTGGAGGGCTGTCCCATACCCTGTCTAATCTCAGAGACCTTTCCATGTCCCTTGGTGGGCAGAACTGTTCACAATCATGAACTGCAAGTAGCCATTTCCATCTGCACCAGGGGACATCTTGGTGCTAGCCAACATGCTTGAGAAACGTCACAGGAGCTTACCCACTGAGTGCATCCTTCTCTAGACCCTGGGCATCCCCACGGCTCCTGGTGTGGCTGCTGCAGGAATTCTGAGCATCTGGTCTCTCTTCCTCCCTAGGTTTTCTGCTGAGCTGAGTAGCTTCTCAGTGGACTGGCTGTAGTTGGTCCTTCAGAAACAGGCCATGTGGTAGAGCTGTGTTAAGTTGTTAATGGTAAATACAAGTTCAAGTACTTTATGTCACATGGATAAAGCTGCCACAAAAGTTTACACTATGATAATGTGCTCACGAAATGTCCCCAAATCCAGAGATGGAAGATGGAGTGCTGCCCGTGGAGAGGGCAGGTATGCATCATTGTGACATTGTGAACGTATTGGACATCACTGACTTTCCCCCTTTAAAGTAACTGGTTTTATGTCCTATAGAGCTCATCTTAGTTTAAAAATAAGTGATAGCCAGGCATGGTGACTCACTCCTTTAGTCCCAACACTCAGGAGGCTGAGGTAGGAAAGATCACTGTGAGTTCAAGACCAGCCTAGGGTTATAGAGTAAGTTCCAGACCATCTGGGGAGGTGCTTGTCACCCAAGCATGAGGACCTGAGTTTGGATCCCCAGCACCAATAGGCACCTGTAATCCTAGTACTGGGAAGGTGGAAACAGATGATCCCTGAGGCTTACTGGCTAGTTAATCTAGCCTAATCAGTGAGCTCCAGGTTCAGGGAGAAACTCTGTCTCAAAAAGTAAGGTGCAGAGTGACCGAGAAAGACATCCAACACTGACCTCTGGCTCATGAATGAGCACCCGTACACATGAACACACATATACATGTGCATGTGCCCCGCACACATACACACATACAAAAATGTGATGAAGCCAGATATGGTGCATATACCTGTAATCCCTGCACTTGGAAGGCAGAGGCAGGAGGATCAGGAATTGAAGGCCAGCCTCAGCTACATAGCCCAATGGAAGGCATCATAGGATGTCATAGAGAGACCCTGTCTCAAAAAAAATAACATAAGCTGGGCATGGTGGCTCATGCCTTTAATGTCAGTACTTGGGTGGCTGAGGTAGAAGGAATGTGTGAGTTCTAAGTCAGCCTGGGCAAAGCGAGACCTTTCCTCAAAACAAAATGACAGTAACAAAAACTAGTTCATGTGCAACCTGCTTGAAGAGAGAATAGAAGTAAGTATGGCGGCACCCCAAAGCACTTGGGTATTTACCACATTTGGGAGCCCAGCATGCCCTCTCGCTGATAACAGCAAGTCTTCCACTGTAAAGTAGGGACAACACTGCTACCTTCATCCTGGCTTCACAGTGTGGGACACAGGCTCTGAAGAGCCAGAGCTCTTCACAAGGTCTCTCACACAAGCATCCTGAGATTTCAGTGTGGTTCAACAGGCATCACTCACACTGGGCATCCTTCTGGCCTAAACCTGGCCTGGCTTGCCTCCCTGTGCCAGGATGTGAACTGGAGAAGTTGGCCTGTTACTATGAGTCCCCCTTCCTGTCCCTCTCAGTTGGGTACAGCAGTCATGCTCAGAGCCTCCAGGGAGGAGATTCTGTGAGACAGCGATACATATGACATGCCAGTACTCAGGACAGATTAGCTACTTGGTGAGAAAATTCCCACCCAAGACAAGGAGTGTACTCCACCCTCCTCCAAACACTTAATTACAAAATAACCATTATGTCGATCCCTTTGCTGTTTCTACCTGATCCTGTTGTGTATTTCATCTAATTATGGATGCGCCCTAGGTTCCAAGGGCAGGTAGACCATGTGTCTTTACAGTAGCCATGGAGCCACGGGAATGTGCTGGGCTCATTCATGACTAGACCTGTGGGGCCTTTATTTACTTGTTTGTTGGATGGAATGATGGATGGATGGATGGATGGAATGTAGTTGTTTAATCTAAACCAGAACCACTGACTTGCACTGAGCTGCTCTCTTCTCATCCCCTCCCATGAGAGGCTGGTGTCTAGGTAAGAATCATCCTGTCCTTTGTCCTTCCCAGTGGCCAAAAGCTATATCCTTGTCTTGTCTGCATGGTCTTATGTTGGTGGGGTGCTGGCTCCATAGCACGGGGTCTGCCAGGAGACCGAGGTGACACTCAGACACGTTGGAGTTTAATTCTGTCACTGGGGGTGTTGCTCAGTAGGGGAGTGAGTTCAATCCCTGGTGCCACCAGAACATTTGAATTCTGTACATTGTGTGAGCTAAGCAGGACAGCCTGGTCTTATCACATTTGTCACCCCTATTGTGTTGGCCCTTTCACTTAAAAGGATGGTTTCCTTTCTAAAAATAACATTTTTAGGCTGGGTAGAGCACTTGTCTAGCAGACATAATAAGGCCCTGGGTTCCATCCCTGGTACTACACACACAAACACACACACACACACACACACACACACAGAGAGAGAGAGAGAGAGAGAGAGAGAGAGAGAGAAAGAAAGAAAAATACCCTTATGCTTTTATGATAGCATTTTTCCTAATTATAGAAGTAGTACATTTTCACTGTAAAAAATAAGATATGTGTAAATTGCAAGTCTCTTTTATTGTCCTCTTGCCTAGTTCCCTCTCCCCTCAAAATCATTTAGATCAGTTGGGCACATGTACATTCAGGTGTGCACTCCTTGCTAGGTATAAATAGGCCCATATGACACATGGCATTATATACTTTCTATAAAATTTTTGTGTCTGCTTTTAGTATTTTTGTCTCTTGGCAAGTATGTAGATAGGATATATATAAGATGGTATGTAATGTGATGTGTGTATGCATGCATGTATGTGTGCAGATGTGGGTTCCTTTTGCACATGCATGCAGAGGCCAGGTAGGAGTCCTCTTTGATTCACTCATCTGCATGTTTCCTCAACCCAGAGCTGCTGTTTTTCCCCCATCATCCCTTGTCTGCAAGCCCCAGCAATTCTCTGGTCTCCACCTCCATCACACAGGACTGGGGTTGCACACAGATGTGTGTATCCAGCTGTTTACATTGGTGGTAGGAATCTCAGGCTCTATCAGGCCCTCATGCTTGCATGGCAAGTGCTCTTAACCCCTGAGCTACCTTCTCAGACTGGCCTCAAACTCACTGCAGCCCTCCTGCCTTAGCCTTTCAAGTGATGAGATTACAGGCATAAACCACCATACTCAGAATTTATAAAAATATTTTTAATTTATTTATTAGCAGAGAGAGAGAGAGAAAGAGAGACAGAGACAGAGAATATGGGCATGCCATATGGGCTCTTGCTGCTGAAAAGAAACTCCAGATGCATGGACTGCTTTGTTCATCTGGCTTAGATGGTTACTGGGGAATTGAACCCAGGTCACCAGGCTTTGCAAGAACCTTTAACCACTGAGCAATCTCCTCACTTCCCCTTTTTTCTTTTTAATTCTAGATTGTGTCTTGGATTTTTCTTCAATGTCAATCCCTCACATGCACCTTTTTTCTTTTAGTAGTGGCAGATAGGAGTGTGGCTCAGCTTGTTAAGCCTTTCTCTACTTGAGGACATGGATATGTGTCTAGTTTACTGCAGTTACAATGAGAATTCTTGCCCACGTATCTTTGTACTGTTCAAATGTCTGCCTTTGCTTAGGGGAGATTCTGTGGCTGGGAGATGGCTTGGTGGGTGAAGTGCTTGCCATGCAAGCATGAAGACCTTAGTTCAGATGCCCAGCACCCATGTCAAATGCTTGGTGTGGTGGTGTGTGCTGTAATCCCAGCATTAGGGAGGTGAAAATAGGGGCATCCCTGGAACTTACTGGCAAACTAGTCTAGCCTAATTGGTGAGCTCTAGGATCAGTGAGAGACCCTCAAAAATAAGGTGGTGAGCAATTGAGGAAGGTACCTGACATCAACCTGTGCTCTCCACATGCATGCACACACATGCATGCACACAAGCGCCCCTCCCCAATATGTACCAACACCCATGCAAACATGCAGAGAGAGAGAGAGAGAGAGAGAGAGAGAGAGAGAGAGGCACGCACACATGCCCACAAAAAAAAAAATTCTGAACCAAGATGCTTGGGCTCCTTCCAGCCTCAGTTATCGTCTGTTCATTTGTCTTGCAAGATGATACAAGGTAACATCTTTAAAGCATTTAAGGCAGTAGTGGTGGTTTGAAAGTAAAGTACTCCTTATAGCCTCCCTCATGTGTTTGTGATTAAGCCTCATACTTGATCCCCAGCTGGTGGAGCCTTTGGGAGGTGGTGCCTTGCTGGTGGAGGTGTGTCACAGGGGTGCATCCTGAGGTTTTTTAGTTCAGCTCAGAGTGTTCTGAGCTCAGCTCACTGTTGCTGCTACCACCCAGCTGATGTGACAAGATGATGCTCAGCCTCTGCTTTGCCATGCTTTCCCTGCCATGAGGAAGCTTCCTCTGGAGACTTTAAGCCGAAATAAACCCCTTCCTCCCATAAGCTGCTTCTGGTCAGGTGTTTTTTGTTCCAACAATGAAAGGTAACTGCTCCAGCAGTGTACCTGGGAAATGAATAGGTTTTTTTTTTTTTTTTTTTTTTTTTTAAAGCCAGGATGCTGATAGCTACTTACAGCCAAGGTCCCAAGTAAGCATTGTAGACCAACCTACTCACTTTTTGTGTGCAATTGAAGTAGCCTCTGTTTGGGTATTCTCACTTCGGTCCTTGGGTTTCTGAAGATGCCCTGTGCATATCACCAGAGATCCTGCCAACTGCAAAGGGTGTTCATGTAGTACATGTCACTGGTTGTACCACTTGATAGCACAATGGCCACTGTGCAATTGAGGGGCAAAGGCTGACCTCTGCTTGCGGAGGAGGAAAGGATGAGGTCAGCTCCCTGGCAGCAGGTTCTACTCTAATGTATGAATAACATAACCTAAGCCAGGCCCAAATGTTAAACCTCTGGCTCAGTTCCCTGTCTTCATTGGCAGCACCATCCTTACCCCACATCACACAGCTCTCAGAAGGGAGTGACATGGATGGTGAGTACACTGCCAGGACCCCCTCACTGCTGAGTGCTAATGGAAGCAAAGTTTCAGGTATAGTGGGGGAGGTGGAGTGAGGGTGGGCTCAGAACCTGGTGACCAACCTCTGGGATTTTGTTTTGTTTATGTGCATGAGTGTGTGCTTGTGTGCACACATGCTCTTATGTGAGCATGGTACATGTGTTCATCTGTGCTTCCCTGGTGTGAAAACCAGACTCTGGCTTGGAAGCTGGAAATGACAGTAGAACATTCTGGAGGATGGACCAATTTGCAGCCTGGCTTTGAGCATCACCTTCTGGTCCTTGCAGAGACGGGTGGGGTCTGAAGGAGTCCCCTCTCTCAAACTTCCCCCTGTTTCAGCTGGGAGCACCACCTTCCTCTCTTCCTCTTGCCCCTCCCTCCCTTTTCCCAGCCAGGAGCCTCTCATGTGTACAGGTGCACTTACTCTTCACTGATTTCCTTCCCAGAGAACTCCAAGCATCTGGTGACAGAAATTCAAGTTTGAGTCCAAATTTGTCACTAACTGAATTTAATTAAGTTCCAAGTGGCCACTTGTATGAATGGACCAAGTCAGCCCCAGGTGGTCTGTCCTAGGAGTAACCAAGGCTTCCAGGTGACCCAAGGGACCCCTATACTCTGGATACTGGGCTAGGAGGGTACACGGATAGAAGCAATTGCACAATTGTCTCCTGCCTCCCCTGAAAAAAAGCAGGGGGTCAAGGACCAAGTGTTGCCCAGGTCATGATGTCAGCCTTGAGGTGTCCCTGAGAAAACAAGCCGATCACATGCTGAGCCCTTTTAATCACCTAATGGCTGGAAACACTCCTGTGAGCCCCAGCTCAGGTTTCAGGCCAGGGCAGGCCCGGGCTGTAACTACATCCAAGTTTGGCTCAGCCTCCCCACATTACAGCCGCAACATGGACGCAAACAATTGAAGTATTTGAGAACAATGAAATATGCATGGCTATCTGTGACAGCCCAGCAAAGTCGGGCAATTAGCCGTGTAATCTGAGAGGGGGAGCTGGCCCTCGGCAGCCCGCGGCTCCCCATTAGTTAAATGCATTTTGTACGTCCTCATCCCATCAAATCAACTAACACTTCCTTTAATTGGTTCATGAATTATACAGCCACCCTGCATTATAATTTAATCGCCTGTAAACATTCATAGGGCCCCACCGTAAAGTGTATCGCGCTCATTAATTCGTTAATTTCAGCAGATGGACGGGGAGATGGGATGAACGGTGGCGAACAGAACGCCTTGGGCAATGGAAGAAGGAAAAAAAGGTGGGGGGCCGTTTAGGTTTTTTAGGGCTGTCAGAAACTCAATCTGTGAGCCGTCAGCCGCCCGGACCCATCCCCACCCCCTCCACTCCACAGACAGCGGGAAGTGACTGGCGGATTCATATGGAGGCTTGTCAACGGGCTTTAAACATCAAGCCAGCGGGTAAACCGAGCCCAATGTAAATTAATTCTTGTCTTACGGCCCCCCTTTCTCTGTCCCCATGAATATTTCATGTCGGGCAGCATAAATATTAATTCTAATAGCTCTGCACAGTGGTTATTATTTCTGTTTTATGACAAATATTCATAAAATATTCAGGACCCTTTTTTAGAACATTTACACACTTGATTGTGAGTTCTCCCGGTTTCCTGGGGACACTGTAAACATATTGGGGTTCTCTTGATGGACTCTTCCCCCTTAATTAATACCACTGGCTATTAATATTTAATCAGGCTTAGTTTTTTCCAGAAGTAGAACCTATTAGATTGCAGAGCCAAAGGGTGATGTTTTTCCACTTCCGGCTATAAAATGGGAGGTTTCTGCTGTCCTGAGACTCTGACCCCTCAGTAGGCTGACAAAAGATGGCCTCCTTGCCTTTTTTATTTTGAAAACCCTATCTATTTTTTCATACTTTTTTGCATATGCCTCTTCTCCTTTAACTAAGAACTCTGGCGACAGCCCAACTTACTGTAATGAAATTCTTCAGAAGATGCTACTGCAATATTTATGCAAGGATTTAACATAATTTTGGAGTAATTAAAGTGTGGGTTTAACAAACACAGTGGCAGATTCCTTAGGCAAGGAAGCCATAATTGGGGGGGTGAGTAAAGGGGCTTTTGGAATTTGTGTTCCTTGTTGTGGGACCCCAAGAGCGCGAGCTGTGCCTGGGTGGCGTCCAGCTGTCCTTTACGTAACAGTGGACACAGGAGACTGAGGCAGGGTCCAGAGACCCAGGAGTTTAGGGGGCACTAGTAGTGCTGACCCAGCCCCACCCTAGGAATTAAGATGCTTTAGTGTTCACTGTGCATTGTGCTTCTGGAATGTTCTAGCAACTTCTGGGAGTAAAGCACAATTATTTGGCACATAGGAGCTTAGCAAAGCAGCAACTAATGGTGTTGGAGCCCAGTCTGGAGACAGCACCTGTCCCTGGACCTTGAAATGGGCTGCAATAGCTGGACAGGTGTTTCTCATGAGGGATAAGATGATGTGTATTTAGCCTTGTACACAGTGTTGCTAAAGGTTTGCAATAATGGTGATGATGTTCCTGGTGATGATGATGATGATGGTGATGGTGGTAGTGTTGATGTAATAATGATGGTGACGATGGTAATGATAATGCTGAGGATGATGTTGGTGATGAATGAAAGGCCTAGGACCAAAATTGAAGCCAAGGGTTGGGTAGATAGCTCAGTAGTTAAATTTGCTTGCAAAGCCTGTACCTACACAAAGCCAGATGCATAAAAGGGCACATGCATCTGGAGTTTATTTGCAATGGCAAGAGGCCCTGGCTTGCCCATTTTCTGTCTTTTTCTCTCTATGCTTGCAAATAAATAATCTCAAAGCCAAAATCAAAACACTTTTGGAGAGATTCAGAGCACTTGCCTCCAGTGCTTAAGGCCCTGGGTTCAATTCCCCAGGTCCCACATAAGCCAGACCCACAAGGTGGTGGCCCTGGTGCGCTCTCTCTCTCTCTCTCTCTCTCTCTCTCTCTCTCTCTCTCTCTCTCTCTCTGCTTGAAAATGAATAAATAAAATATTTTTTTAAAAAAAGAATTTCTATTAAAAAAAAAAAGAAAGGAAGCTGGAGAGGGTGGGACTCTGCTTCTGTTTCTTCCCAGCCCAGAGCTGCTAGCACCCCTCTCAAATCAAATTCTTCCCTGCTATGGATATATAGCACAGAGAGGTCAAGGGCATGGCGTCATGCCTATGCTGCTTTCCATCTGAATAGCCTTGTCAGGAGCCCAACACCTGCAGAGCCAGTGTATGGCTCCTCCCAGTGCATCCACAGGCCCAGTTTAAGACTCAAGGATGGTCAGAGCCCTAGCCCACCACAAGACAGCTGTAGTCCCTGCTTGGCCCCAGAAGGCTGCTGTGTGTGTTAGGCTTGCAAGAGCCAGTGTGCTCCTGCTCCCAAGACACCAATTCAGGGATTCTACTTCTACTGCCAGAAGTCAGATGACCTGGACAAGAACCAAATGAGTGGGTGTGCTTTGCTATGCCCTCATCCCGATGGAAAAGAGCAATAGTCCTTAATATTACAGATTTTTTTGTTTTTGTTTTTTTCAAGGTAGGGTCTCACTCTAGCCCAGGCTGACCTGGAATTCACTATGTAGTCTCAGGGTGGCCTTGAACTCATGGCAATCCTCCTACCTCTGCTCCTGAGTGCTGGGATTAAAGGTGTGTGCCACCACACTGGCTTGTTATTTTCCTTTTGAGATGGATCTCACTCTGCTGCCCAGGCTGGCCTCAAACACTTGGACTCAAGGGATCCTCCCATGCCTGCCTCTTGAGTAACTGGTACCATGCTCTGCTATGCCAGGCTTTTAAAAAATGCATTTATTGCAGGGCATGGTATGCACACCTTTAATCCCAGCACTCAGGAGGCTGAGGTAGGAATTCAAGGCCCCTCTGAGATGACATAGTGAATTCCAGGTCAGCCTGGGCTAGAGGGAGACCCTACCTCGGAAACAAAAATGCATTTATTGGGGTTGGAAAGGTAGCTAAGTAGTTAAAGGCACTTGCTTGTAAAGCCTGATGTCCAGGGTTCAGTTCCCCAGTCCTCACATAAAGCCAGATACACAAAGAGGAGCATGTGTCTGGAGTTCCTTTGCAGTGGCAGGAAGTCCTTGCATGCCCATTCTCTCGCCCTCCCTCTCTCCCCTCTCATTTGTGAATATAAATAAATATTTTTAAAAAGCATTTATTGGGCTTGGGAGATTGCTCAGTGGTTAAGGCACTTGCCTCCAGTGCCTAAGGCCCTGGGTTCAATTCCTCACGACCAACATAAGCCAGACCCACAAGGTGGTGGCCCTGGTGTTCTCTCTCTCTCTCTCTCTCTCTCTCTCTCTCTCTCTCTCTCTGTATCTCTCTGCTTGAAAATGAACAAATAAAATATTTTTAAAAGGGTGTGCTACCAAGCCCAGCTTAAAAAATGCATTTATTGACGTGTGTGTGGGTGCATGCATGTATGCATGTTCATATGTATGTGGGTGTCATGTGTACAGGTGTGCAGGTATGTGTATGTACATGCATGTGGAGGCAAGAAGTTTACTTTGGGTGTCTTCCTCAATTGCTCTCCACCTTATTTTTTAATTTAATTTAAATTTCTATATATTTATTTATTTGGGAGCAGACAGGGAGAGAGTGTGTGTGCACGCGCACACATGTGTGGTACTCTAGGGTATCTTGCCACTACAAATAAATTCCAGATGCGTGCGCCACTTTGTGCATTTGGCTTTATATAAATACTGGGGAATTGAACCCAGCATTGCAAGCAAGTGCCTTTAAACGATGAGCCATGGCTTGCTTCAACCCTTCACCTTATTTTTGGAGACAAAGTCTCTCACTGAACCTAGAGCTCACCAATTTGGTTAGTCTAACTAGCCAGCAAGTCCCAAAGACCTCCTGTCTCCACCTTAGTGCTGGGATTGCGATCAGCTTCTACATAAACAATGGGGATATAAACTCAGCTCTTCGTGCTTGCATGTCAAATACATGACCCACTGAGTCCTCTCCTCAGTCTCTTTCTATGCAATTTTTTTAAAAAATTAAATTTTTTACTTATTTATAAGCAGAGAGAGAGATAGAGAAAGAGAGACAGAGAGAATGGGCATGCCAGGACCTCTAGATGCTGTAAGTGGACTCGGATGCATGTGCCTCTTTGTGCATCTGGCTTTATGTGGGTACTGGGGAATCGAACCCAGGTTGTCAGGCTTTGCAGGCCAGCATCTTAACTGCTGAGCCATCTCTCCAGTCCTCTTTGCATTTTTAAAGTGGGATTGGACACTATTGCCCAATTTATAATCTGATTTTTTTCAATTAATACATCAGGAACATATTTCTGCATTGTGTTTATTTGTTGTAATAGTGTTCACAAATTGGTGTCTCTGTGTTTCTTCATTTGGAAACATTCTTCATCTTGAAGAAAAAGTCCCCTGGGCTGGAGAGATGGCTCAGTGGTTAAGGTACTTGCCTCCAGTGCCTAAGGCCCTAGGGTTCAATTCCCCAGGTCCCACATAAGCCAGACCCACAAGGTGGTGGCCCTGGTGCTGTCTCTCTTCCTCTCTCTCTCTCTCTCTCTCTCTCTCTCTCTCTCTCTCTCTCTCTCTCTCTCTCTCTCTGTATCTCTCTGCTAGAAAATGAATAAATAAAATATTTTTTAAAAGCATGTCTCCTTTTTAATTTAAAAAAAGAAAAAGTCCCCTAAGCCAGGTGTGATGATGCACACCTTTAATTCCAGCATAGGCAGAGGTAGGAGGATCGCTGTGAGTTCCAGGCCAGCCTTGGCTAGAGTGAGACCCTACCTAAAAAATAAAATAAAATAATAATAAATAAAAATGCCCCTAAAGGAGAAGTTCCTGAAGCCCTTCCCATACCTGCCACTCAGGTTAGAAGTACAGTTTGGTTGGAATAAACAACTGCATGGTCAAAACAAAATTCTTTTAAGGCTCTTGTCAATATTTGATATCAGCTTGGCTAGAAAGGACACTTGAACCCAAGACCAAATTACACTGATAAAAAATGACCAGAAGTCGGGCATGGGAGCATACACACACCTTTAATCCCAGCACTTGGGAGGCAGAGTTGGAGGATCACTGTGAGTTCAAGGCCAGCCTGAAACTACATAGTGAATTACAGGTCAGCCTGGGCTAGAGTGAGACCCTACCTCAAAAAACAAACAAGCAAACAAACAACAACAACAAAAACATAGGCAAGCTGGAACTTGGTTATTGAAATAATAATAGTTATTATTATTATTATTATTATTAACAATGAAAGAGTCTGAAGAGCTGATGGCTATACACTTGAGAACATGAAAACTGCTAATGCTTTTATTTTTGACATCTTGTGGGATAACAAGTAAGTCATTTTGGGGGGAGGTGTAATTGGGGTGTGTGTATATGGTGGGGTGCAATATGGCACCCCATCTGCTCACCTGTGGTAGTTGGAGCAGAACCTCAGGTGTCCCGCTCCATCACTCTTCAGTCTAGTCCTGTCTTGAGCTACACTGATTCCAGAGCTCCTTAGAACTTTGATAATTCTCAGTTCTCTACTCTCCCGAGGCACTGGGGTTACAGGTGCACATGGCCACACCCAGTTGTTTGCATGCGATCTAGAGATTAGAACTGTCAATCTCAGGCCCCCTCCTGCCCTCAAGCTTGCAGAGCAAGTACACTTAATTGCTGAGCCATCTCTTCAGCCTCAAATTACCCATACTAAGATCCACAGGTGCCTTAAAACCACAGGTGCCTGGAGAGCTCAGAATAGGTCTTGTGCCCTGTTGACCCAGGCCCCAAGGATGTGGATCTCAGCTCTTGGCCACTGCTTCTTGACCAAATTCAGTGGGCAGAACACGTGCT
The DNA here is from genome assembly GCA_004024765.1 of Zapus hudsonius. Classification (NCBI taxonomy): domain Eukaryota; kingdom Metazoa; phylum Chordata; class Mammalia; order Rodentia; family Dipodidae; genus Zapus; species Zapus hudsonius. The sequence goes on along the minus strand of PVHP010000376.1, from coordinate 1,394 downwards.
GGATGAGATCTTACCAAAACGTCCTGCTGTATTCCTTCTGTCCTTTCTGTGTCCCATGCCCCTAGGATGGACTGGGATCTCTTTGGTCCCCTGGGAAATCATCTAAGGCGGCAGCTAGCTTCCCACTCATTTTTCCTTAAACTCATTTGCTTTTCTCTTTGGGGAAAACTTTGCAGAACTTTCCGGCTTCAATAATTTGCTTTTCCTTATTGTCTGGGGAGCACCAGGTGGTGGTGTGCAGAGGAAAGATTTCTTTCTTTCTGGTGGTGAAGAAGGCAGACATTTTAAGAGGGCTTTATGAAAGAGCCAGATTATGCAGGAATGTGATCCTGGGTCATTCTCCTTCAACCAGACTGCTGCATTTGGTAGGGTACTCAGGAAATTTCCAGGAGTGCTGGCTAATTTATTAGTTAATGACAGTCAGAGAGAATGTTTTTGCTTGCCCCTGGAGAGACAGCAGAAAGAGCCACAGTGGGTTTGTCACTGTCAATTATACAGAGTTTTAAACAAGAAATGGCCAGTGGGGGTCCCTATTTTTAAGGACTGGGGAGCTGGAAGTGAAGGGAATTGAAACTGTTACCTGAGAGCTTAAGGCAGGACACCCAGGGTCTGACGATGAGGTGGAGATGTTTGGCCTTTAGTTTTCAAATGGTACACTTGTGACAGCAAGACATGTGCATAGCAAGCACTTAAAAATCCTGAACAGGCTGTGCATGGTGGTGCACGCCTTTAATCCCAGCACTCAGGAGGCAGAGGTAGGAGGATTGCCATGAGTTCAAGGCCAGCCTGAGACTACATAGGAATTCCAGGTCAGCCTGGACTAGAGCGAGACCCTACCTCAAAAAAACAAACAAAAAAAATCCTGAACAGGGGGCTGGAGAGATGGCTCAGCAGTTAAAGACACTATTTTGTAAAACCTGAGAGCCTGGGTTTGATTCCCCAATATCCACATAAACCAGATGCACAAAGTGGTGCCTGCATCTGGAGTTCTTTTGCAGTGGCAGGAGGCCCTGGAGCACCCATATTCACTCTCCCTCTCTGCCTGCCTCTTTGTCTCTCTTGCTATTGTAAGACCCCAGACCCAAAAGAAGACCCTCACCATGATCTCCCATGCAACTGCAAAGGGTTTTTGTTGCGGTCAGCTTTCTTGTTGCTGCGCAGATAGAACCCAAGCAAAGGCGGCTTGTGGAGGAAAGGGTTTATTTGGCTTACGGACTCGAGGGGAGACTCCATTCTGGCAGGGAAAACGATGGCATGAGCAGAGGGCTGGACATCACCTCTGCCACAGCACTGCAAACAGCGGCAGGAAGGTGTGCCAAACACTGGCAAGGGGAAGCTGGCTTATAACCCCCATAAGCCCACCCCCAACAACACAGCTCTAATGAGGTTCTAAT
>PVHP010000375.1:0-157258 GCA_004024765.1 Zapus hudsonius | reverse complement strand
TTTATTGACTAGAAAGCTCAGCCTTTGAGACCTGTCACTCCATCTCTCAACAGTCTTGTTAATTGACTGACAGTGAAGATGGAGTGGAAATTCTTCAGTGACAAAAGACAGTGTAGGTGTGACTCTACTCTCAAAGGTGGTCAATCTTGGCGAGTTGGCCCTGTTTCTATTTGAATGAAAACAAAAAACACAGGCTAGATGAACAAGGTCTATTTAATGCTTAAAAAATATATAACCCAGGCTAACCTCACACGCCTGGTTCTCCTGCCTTTGCCTCTTCAGCAATTCCTACCGCTGTGTGTCATTGAGTGGCCAAGGGATATTTAAAGGCATTCAGAAATGTTAACACTAAACCCCGAGACCATTTAAATGATAGCAGCAGATTATTTGAATTAACTTTGTCTTTGGCTTAATTTGAGGCTCCAATTATTCCTAACCTATGGGAGCGAGTAGATTTTGGTTATAGTATCCTGAGGGATTTGTAGCTAAGGCAACACAAAGAATCATTTGACATAAAGTACTCTTGTTCAACTGATTAGGCCAGTTAAAAACTTAATGCTGTAAAATTGAAAGCCATCTGACAAGGTCCAATCAAATGCTCCAAGTAATTTTTTTTAATTAAACTGAATTTAAGTTAAAACGATATTATAGTCTTTTGGGGAGAATTGGTTTCATTATAATACCAATAGTTATGGAAATGTTTAAATATTTCTTATGATTGCATATCTTATTTATTATTTATTTATGTTTGATTTTTCAAGGTAGGGTTTCTCTCTAGCTCATGTTGACCCCGGAACTCACTCTGTATTCCTAGGCTGGCCTAGAACTCATGGTGCTCCTCCTGCCTCTGCCTCCAGAGTGCTGGGATTAAATGTGCACCACCATGTGCAGCTGGTGGCATATTTGAATAAAACAGTAAAATTTTAGAGGTAAAGGCACATTTTTTTTTTTACAGCGAAGACTCTGAGTATGTCTTGATGTTTTTTTTAATCTCTGGTAGAAGCTAGATGATAGCCTTATATGTGGAGTTTTTAAAGAGAAATACAATTTCTGACTTGATTGGCTGGCTTCTTTAATTTTCTGTTTTGGAATGCATTTAAAGAGGCTATTGGCTGAGCTGCCAGGCTGAGTCACCTGAAATGGTTTATACTGTGCCTGAAAACATTGGACCAATCAGTATCTAAGCTATCTTGCTTAATCCTCCCCACTCACAAAGCTCTCTCTCTCTCTCTCTCTCTCTCTCTCTCTCTCTCTCTCTCTCTCTCTCTCTCTCTCTCTCTCTGTCACAAACTGCTGTATGACTTGGCTACTGGTAGATGCTGCATCAGTTAATCTCTGCACTGAGGACAGAATAGAAAGCATAAGAACGTGTCACTGTGGTATCAGCTTCTCATGCTCCTGAACAAAGAGCTCCTCGCTGTGTTCTGGCATCCCTTCAATTTCTCTTCTCCTGCTTTTCCTCTTCCCTTCTCGCTTCACCCTTTCAACTTTTGAACATCTGCCGCTACTTATTAAATCCTCTTAATTCTATGACCAGTACTTTTCGGTGGAGAATAAAATTCCCAGAATTCAACTTTGACTTCAGTGGGATTTTCCTCCCATAGCTATTGCCTAAGTGTGTTCATAATTGTTCCTTAAAACAGTTCTGGATTTTATTGACTTTAGGGGGTGGTGATATTTTCAGAAGCTGGTACCTTTCATAGACAAGAATCCACTGAGTTATATAGCATGACCGTCAAGTAGTTACAGAACCCTTTAAATGTAACTCTAATGTGACTAAGAAAGCACACTGATTGGATAGGGGAATGTAGAGGTATAGGCTTATTTTTGTAAGTTCTCAAACCTCCTTAGTGAATGCCACAGGCTAGGAACCATGTTTTATTTTTGTGTTTTTCATATCACTGAGATTTTAGGCACTCATGAATTTTAGTTGATCATGAAACACATTCAGGGAGACTTAGAACCAAGTATGTATTTCACATATAGGTCTGCAGATCACCCATGAACAATATGTTGAGTGTGAGGATATTTGCAATCTCACTGTGTGCACATACAGCATGCATGCCTTGCAGAAGCAGTGTTTAGGGATCTCCATTGTGTGTACGTCTAAACTCAGTTGCTGATAATGCTGCTGATCTGTCTACAGCTCAGGACTTACACGGTTTCCATAGTTCTTCCATTCCATCCAATGGAGTCAACTAAGGCTGGGTTCTCTTTCCTAAACATGGAGCTTCCTTCTTGTAATCCAGTGATGAGCTCAGCTGGATCACCCTTTGCCTTCCTTGGCATGGGAAAGTTCTAGAAGTCATTTTGATGACACCCGTTGAAAAATGATGGGAATTGGGTATCTGCAGTGATTTTGAAAATTCTCACAATCTGGTTATGTGACTTCCTTCTTTTGGTAACTAGAATATCTTTCTGTGTAATTTTCAGCATAACTGAGAGGAACTCTTCATTTTAGTAGGTAGTGGCATTTTTATTATGTTTTACAAATGTGTGTGTGTGTGCACACACACATATATCTTGAAAACTATCTTTTATTTTTAAATTCTTTGACAGGAGGTCTCCCTCTAGATGATCTGAAATTCACCTTGTAGCCCAGGCCGGCCTCATTACCTGAGTTGTCACATCCTGCTCTTGAAAATATCTTTGAAAGTTAATATATTATCATTGATGTTCAGAATGCTTATTTATAGCTTTTATTAAAATTGGCTTTGCTAGGAAGATTTTCATAAAATGCCACTTAAATCTCTATCAATATGTTTGCATGTAGCATGTGTTGGAATATAGAGATTGGCAGTCAGAATTTGTTATTGTCTCTGTTCACCATTTGCAAGTGGTTGTCTGATTTACATTGCTGTCTGTCTGTTTAGCTTAGAAAAATAGGAAATTCTGTGTTTAGTAGAAGTTGAGGGAAATACAGGACAATATAGGAAGAATATGCTTTTTATGCTCTGTAGCTTTGAGGAGGAAAGCATTTGACTTAGAATGGTGGGTGAAGAAGTGCTATGTGCCTCACTCACCCTCCTAAATATTCTAGCCTGTCGTGCTCTGTAACATACAGCTTTGCTCAGAACACCCAAGGCTCCATGGATGTGAGCTACCCTGATTTGAGGTTCCACTGTGAATTTTCAGGTTTACATACTGCATCTCTTGCTTTGTAGCAGGGCTCCTTCCCAGATCAGAGCATCTCTCAATCACACCTCCTTCCTGAAAGGTTTTATTTCAGAAACTCAGTGCATTCTTACAGTGAAGGTTGGAAACCATTAAATGTAACTTAAAGAGGGCTGGGGAGATGGATGAGCAATAAGGCACTTGCCTGGATTTGATTCCCCTGTGCATCCGTAAAGCCAGATGCACAAAGTGGTGCATGCATCTGGAGTTCCTTTGCAGTGGCTAGAGACCATGACACAAACTTCCTTCCTTCCTTCCTTCCTTCCTTCCTTCCTTCCTTCCTTCCTTCCTTCCTTCCTTCCTTCCTTCCTCCCTCCCTCCCTCCCTTCCTCTCTCCCTCCATCCCTCTCTTCCTCTCTCCCCCTTTCTTTCTTTCTTTCTTTCTTTCTTTCTTTCTTTCTTTCTTTCTTTCTTTCTTTCTTTCTTTCTTTCTTTCTTTCTTTCTTTTCTTTCTTCCTTCCTTCCTTCTTTCCTTCCTTCCTCCTTCCCTCCCTCCCTTCCTCCCTCCCTCTTTCTTTCTTCCTTCCTTCCTTTCTTTCTTCCTTCCTTCTTTTTCTCTCTTTCTCTCCTTGCAAATAAGTACATAAAATATTTTTTAGTTAAATAGTATATAGCATTTCCACCCATATGACAGGCACAAGAGAATTGCTATGGTATTATTAGAACAAATGAACATTTTTTTAAAAGCAATTACCTGAAAGGCGAAGATTAGAGCATAATACAGGGAAAACTATTTACCAATCTAACCTGGTATATGAAAAGATATGCTAATAGTCTATAAACAAAATTTGCATATTCATCATTTACTTTCGAAAGGAATGTGAAAGTATCCTGAAATTTATAGCTACCTTAATTGTACTTTTAAAGTATTTCCTTAAAATATGATCATATAAAAATATGTGGAGGAATATAAATCCCCATATATTCTAGCATTTTCCCTCTGCTTTTATTTAGGATTTGCAAATTCCTAACCCACTCACCATGCTGTCTTGTGTCTGTCTCTCTTGCTTATGTTCTTGCCATCTCTGTCTACTTAGAAAAAAATAGGGTAAATTCCTTACTAACTAGAAATATATAATGTACTTTGTGACTTTGGCAACTGAGAAGTGCTCCATACTAACTGAATTTTCTTTTACAAAGTGATTAAAAGATTTTTTAAAGCTATGCTTAGAGAAAATTTTGTTAGTATTTATTCTTCATGGGGTCGGATCCTTCAAATCTACCCTGTAGAAATCAGTTATTGGTGGATTATTTTTCTTGGTACAGTAGAGGGGAAAAAATGAACTGTCAGTCCGAGAGGCAGCTGGTCCAGAAGAGAGGGTCTAGTTGGTGTATAAAAAATTCATGTCAGCATTTCGACACTGCATTCTTTTGGGGTATCTGTTATCACTGAATAGGAAACTGTTTCAAATTGACAGGCAGACAGAACGGCAGGCTGAATGTGTAAATGAGAATTATCATATCTAGCACTTCCCTTCACCAGGTGCCGGCTCTGAGCTCGGTTCTCCACGAGTGTCGAGAGACTGCCAGGAAGTTTTATTTGCTAATTATCCCTCATCTCCTCCACTGTCTAGTTCCCTTAGTAAACAGCCCAGGTGTTTTGAGGAATGCCTAGCAGGCCAGTGCAAGAGACGGCAGGTGCACTGGTGGCAGGAGGAAGGCATCCAGAACCCTGCCACAGTCTACATCCATCTGCAGGAGGATTTCTGCCTCCAAGGGTCCCACTGCCCTGCTTTGTCAGGACTTTGTTGGCCTAGAGATTCTGGCGAGGGCAAACGAGTGGGAATTGGAGATGAAAGAAATTGAGGATGTTTAATTAGGCTTTTGTGTGTGAGTCTTAAAAATACTTTGATTTTCAAGCTATTTGGCTAAGGAGTGAAATTTTCAAAGATTGTAAAATATGAAAGCAAATCAAGTGGTAATAAGGGATATTGAAGATGAATTTTTGCTTCTTTGTGTTTTTTAATCTTACTGGAAAGATTTAATAATACAGGATACAATTGTTAGGCTTTCCTAAGAAATTTCTTTGTAATATACTTCTATGCTGCTTGAAAACAAAATTTAAAATTTTATGCTTTACGAATTTATATCACAAGCTGTTGCTGAATTCTGTTCAAATTAATTTATGCTTGAAGCACTTATAACAGTTACTATTCTCGAAATTAAATAACTTGGATCACAGAATTATCTTTTAATTAGCTTGTTAATCGTGTTTTCTTGACTATTGTAAATATTTTTTCTAGAAGAGTTTAGCATCTGTCTTTTGCCTATCCTGTGGGCAGTGAATTCTGTTGATATATTTTCCATTAAAGATTGCATTTTTGCTTGGTTCTTTTCTAATCTTTGTATTCTCGTAAGATATCAAAGTGCTAAGTGCTCAGGCATTTTATGAGGCTCATAATTTTCTTTGGACCCTGAAAGTTATCTTGGCATTTCTACAGCTAGCTAAACAGTGAAGTAGCTGGAGGTTTGTATGAGATTTATGCTGTCAGCTTGGTTTAGCATTGGGCATTGAATCGATGTGGTCTTTGTTTTCTTAAACTGACCTGTCCTGTCATGAGATTACATTCATCTAAGCCGCATATGGAGTGACAGAAGGTGTATATTTGAGTTCAGCAAGGTTTGGTTTATAGTCCAGTGGTTCAAACATAGATTCATATTTACCAGCAATGTGAACTCATACAAGTTGATGAGCTTGAGTCAATTTATTTAACATCAGTTAGTTATAAAAATGCCTTCCTCTTAAAATTGTTGATGTTTACAAAGATTTAAGCATTTGTTGACCAGTAATTATTGAATATCTGACTGCTGTGTGCTAGAAATGGTTCTTATCTTTAAGGAGCTTATTAATTATGGTATAATTATGAAGGAACTAGGGAGAACTTCATCAGTGGTCCATCCAGTGACTTTGTATCATCATAGATGTCTACATGAGGAAGGCTCAGTCTGCTGAGAATGGAGGAAAGAGACACCCTAGGATAGGGATTCAGCACACCAAAAATATGACCGTTAAAGATATGCTGGATTGCACGCAGGTCATTGTGTGTTCAAGGTAAGGGGAGATAAGAAATGTATGTCCTGGGATGACACTGGATCCTGCTCCCAAAGGCTTTGTATGTCATAGGGAAGCTTTCTGATTTCATCACATAAGTGACAGATAACTATCAAAAAATTTCCAAGGTGATTATGGGTTTTGGTTCTGGAAGCATTCACTTTGTGTGGATGTGGCTAAATGTGGAAAGCAGTGGACGTGTTGAGCAAGTGTCTCCCTGGGGCATGGACAGGAAATCACAGGATATATACAAATGAAATTGCAAGAACATGAAGGAAGGAGATAACTGGGAAGGTCAGTGATTGGCTGGGCAAAGGCCACTCAGCTTCAGGACATTCTTTATTTAGCTGTAATTTTGTTAATTTTTTTTAAAAAAAATATCATCACTGGAGCTGCTTTTTTTCTCACAAGAAAATTCATAAATTGAATTTTATCATTGCATAGTCTTCAAAGTTTTGGAATATTTTCAACTAATTCCAAACAAAATCAAACACTGGAGGGGCAGATAAAATATATCCTTGAACTGTATTTATCTTGTGCTCTGTCTCTGTGCCCTTTTGCTCTACTTCTTAAGTAAAACTTTTGCATTAATCCTGGAAAAAAATGAGAGATGAGGGAAAAGTCTCTGAAACTGGATGGAAAGCCACAAAGTTTTGAAACTTCAGAGCAAGTACGGATGCCATTTAGACCATCACTGAGGAGAGAAGGGATGATTTATGCATATTTGTTGTTGGTAAGGAAGGGACTGATAGATGTTTCCAGATAAACAGGATCACTGGAGGATGAGCTGGGAAGCCATACTGCCCAGGGCCCTTGTGAGGTTTGCAAAGTAGAATGGAAAATGGCCCTGTTTGTACAAACTGTATTCCTGGGATGCTTAGGTATTTGGCCCAGGAATTCCCTTTGTATCTGGCTGCTTCTTCCTGCATCCAGTTACCTTCACTCTCTCTTCCCCTCGCCCGATCCATCTCCCAGTGTGTTTAGGATATGGTATCCTGTGCCAGGCCTCCTGTGAACCGCCAGGCTCAGTTCTTGCTCTAGCCCTCAATTATAATTATAGTCACTCATGAACTTGACAATTCTTTGTATGAAGAAACATCATGGATTGTTCTCAGAGCCCTGCATGGACTTCCCTTTTCCAAGAATCTGTTGTAGGAAGCTGCTCAGGTGTGTCTGCAGGTGGGTTCTCCTCCTCAGGCTGGGTGCCAACGAGGTCAGATGAATCCAGGGTCTACCGATATAGTGGTTGGTTTGAGCAATGATGAGACAAGTGCCCACATCTAGCAAGGTGAGAAATACAGAAGAGAGGGCTGGGGCATGGCTCAGCAGATCTGCAGGCTCGAGGGCCTCAGAAGCAGATAGCTTTACCAGAACTCATTTAGAAAGCTGGGTGTAGGGCTGGAGAGATGGCTCAGCAGTTAAGGCACTTGCCTCCAGTGCCTAAGGCCCCAATTCCCCAGTACCCACATAGGCCAGACCCACAAGGTGATGACCCTGGTGCTCTCTCTCCTCTCTCTCTCTCTCTCTCTCTCTCTCTCTCTCTCTCTCTCTCTCTCTCTCTCTCTCTCTCTCTCTCTCTCTGCTTGAAAATGAATAAATAAAATATTTTTAAAAAAAGAAAGCTGGGTATAGCCACACATGCCTATATCCCCAGTCCTGTGAGGACAGAAACAGGACAATCTGGGGTTCACTTTGTCAGCCACACTGACAAAACAGTAGCTCCAGATTCAGCGAGACTCTGTTTCATGTAACAGACATTCTCTGCTGCTCTCCACACATGTGAGCATAAGGCATGCACATCTGTTTGCACACATATGTGCATAGGCTATTCATGCATACATGCCACAACACTGTACACATGGGCTTACGAAAGAAATGGCAGAGTTTGATGGAATCTTTGTCATTTTTGGTTAAGGTGGGATAGTAGTAATCTGTAGAGACAAACTTGTCAAGTGGGGCGTACTGATTCTAGAATTAAAAATATTCTCAGAGCTTTAATATTCCATAGCTTATATTGTGGTTAGCATGAGGTTTGCTTTGATTAAATAATACACAAGTTTTGTATGGGAAACTTTTATGTATATAGAAATGACAAGGTTGTAATTTCTAATTTACACTTGCAAGTTAACTCTGAAGTTTTATCATACACTGTGATACATATTCTGTATTCCTCACCCCGGGTCTTGATCCCAAAAGATCTATGAAGTTCAGAGTATTGCATTTTCTCAATTTTTTTTTTTTTTTTGGTTTTTCGAGGTAGGGTCTCACTCTAGTCCAAGCTGACCTAGAATTCACTATGTAGTCTTAGGGTGGCCTTGAACTCATGGCAATCCTCCTACCTCTGCCTCTGTGCTGGGATTAAATGCGTGCACCACCACGCCCGGCTGCATTTTCTCAATTTTGTAGGTGAGCAAATGCACCCATAATTAGGAGACTTTGGCAGAGTAAATCAATAATGCATCAAGAAACACAGAATTTTGTCCATCCTCAGGACTGTTTCACAAAAAATTCCCATTGCTGTTTCATTTGTGCAATGAAGAATATCCATTTTCATTTTCAGTTTCGTAGTGTTTCTGTATGCGTGTAGGGTCCTGTCTGTGATTTAGCCGCCCACGATGTATAAAAGCAATACATGTGCAAAAAAAAAAGAAAGAAACGACTATAAAGGTTCATAAATGTGCAAGCATGCTCTCACTCAGGCTAGGTCTGCCCAGCTCCAGACAGCTTATTGAGAATGGAGAAGATGCCGTGTTCAACATATGCTTTCGTCTCTGGTGCCAGACATCTTATTTAACTTGCTTTTTTAATTGCGTTGACTAGATATTTTGGCATTGCATAGACGCAATGTTAGCAAAGCCTTTATCAGCTCCCAGATGGCTCTTTCTGGTGGCAATGTTCACGTAATACTAGTTTCTTCTCTCACATCCACCATTGAGGACTTGGATGGAGGAAGGGTTTTGCTCCCAATGAGTCACAGAATTGAAACATTGTGTTGTGGCTTGAAAAAGATCACTGTCTTAGTTTAAAAGTCTGAGTTCTTGGTGGATGACAGTAGCTTTAAAGAAATTGCTTGAGGGCTGGGGAGATGGCACAGTTGATCAAGCTCTTGCCAACCCGAGTTCAGATCTCCAGGGTCCATATTAAAGTTATTCCAGGGCTGCAGAGATGGCTCAGTGGTTAAGGCACTTGCCTCCAGTGCCTAAGGCCCTGGGTTCAATTCCCCAGGTCCCACATAAACCAGACCCACAAGGTGGTGGCCCTGGTGCTCTCTCTCTCCCTCTCTCTCTCTCTCTCTCTCTGCTTGAAAATGAATAAATGAAATATTTTTAAAAAGTTATTCCAGAAGAGCAGTGAAGACAGTAGATTCTCCCAGAAGCTTGCAAGGTGGTTAGCGACAGGGAACAAGAAACCTTGCCCTCAAACAAGGTGGGTGGTGAGGACTGACATCTGAGGTTGTCCTCTGACCCCCCCCCCACACACACACACTCACACACACCCCACTAGTGGGTGAGGGACAAGAATTTCAAACAAACAATCCCTGTGTGTTGAGTACAGCTCAGTGGTAGAGCTCATGTTTAACAGGCCTGAGGCCTAGGATTAATCACCAGCACCACCAACAATGAAGACAAAACCCCATTTGTGACAGCTTTATCTTGGGGGATAGTATTTAACTGATGTAACCAATTTTGGATGGACCTCTTAGGAAATTTTCTTGTGTATTTTTTCAGCAGTTAATCATCACTCTTGCTGCTGTCCACTAAATGTTTATTGTTGGAATGATGTATGTTATATAATATATATTATATTATATGTAATATATATATTATATGTATATTGAATGGCCCTTGAACATGCCTTCCAAGGCCTTTTATGTAACTTAGGGAGTCAGAAGGAATTGTTAGTTGTGACTAGAGAAACAGGGAAATAAAAAGGTAAGGATGACTGTCAGGACCCCCTGAAGTTGACATTGCAAATCTAGGTGAATGAAAGTTAAATGAGTCAACTTTTTCTCAGTTCTCCTATGAGGAGTGAGTTCCACCCATTGACACCTCTTATATTTCTTAAAAACTAGTGATATTGGCTTACTTTAGGCTTCCTGGAGACTTGAAATTCTATCCATGTCATGTCGGGATGGGACAGGAGACACCAAAGTCACCACGAAGCCTTAATCTGAATTGCTCATAAATTCACTTCTTACTTCGTTCAGCAGTAGCCCTGTCAATTATGTTTTTAGTAAATGCGTTTTTTTTCCAGGGTGGTGGTGGTGGTCTGAAGAGTGAAACTAAAAATAAGCATACTTAATATATTTTCCATAACATCTTTTTGCAGTAAAAATGAAAATAGTACCAAAAATGATGGGAGTCAAGATTGGAGAAAATCTATTTGTTAACCCTCTCTTTGCTGTCTCCCAGCACCTGGTCCGTGTATTCTGAGAGACCCAGCATGAACCTGGTCACGGGCTGATTTAGTGTTCTTACTTTTTACAGTTTCAAAGGTGAGGACAGTATTTGCATCAGGGACAGTTAAAATGTAGCATCTTTTCAAAATGATTGCAAGTGTGAAAATTCTAAAAAACACAATCACATCAAAGGCTTAATATACAAACCACATGAGATAAGCCATAAATACTCTTTCCTTTTTAAAAACATTTTATTTGCAAGCACAGGGGGGGAGCGGGGTGGACAGAGGGGTGAATGGCTTGCTAGGGCCTCTACCTGCTGCAAATGAATTCCAGACACACGGGCCACTTTGTGCATCTGGCTTTATTGGGTGCTGGGGACCCAGTCGTTAGGCTCTGCAGGCAAGGGCCTTGACCTCTGAGCCATTTCTTCAGCCCCCAGACATCTTTTTCATTGTCTTCCCTGATGAGAGGTATGCTGTCAGTAATTTTTTAAAAATGCTTATTTTTGACTTATTATGCCTTGTTTTCAGCATTATTTTGTAGCTATATATGTTCTTTTGTCTACAAGTTGGAAGATGTTGGAGCAATATAATCTTGATATATGTCTTTATGAAATTATTTGTGCAGAGCCTAGTAACTGGGTTTGAACATTATTGTGTTTATGGTGATAATTAGTTAGAGAGATTAAGAAGACACTACCAATGAAAGCCAAAAAAAAAAAGTTTGTAGGCCTGGAGAGATGGCTCAGCGGTTAAGGCACTTGCCTCCAGTGCCTAAGGCCCCGGGTTCAATTCCCCAGGACCCACATAAGCCAGACCCACAAGGTGGTGGCCCTGGTGCGCTCTCTCTCTCTCTCTCTCTCTCTCTCTCTCTCTCTCTCTCTCTCTGCTTGAAAATGAATAAATAAAATATTTTATTAAAAGTAGTTTGTATTAAAAACTTGAAAGTTACTGACATGAATTAAGACAGTCAAGAAAAGTTGCTCCCTGAATTTATATCATTTAAATAATTTAGGCATCAAATGGTTTTTAAAACATTTACCACTTGAATTTTGCCATGATTGTATATAATTGTGGTTTTTTTTGGGGGGTGTTGTGTATGTGTGTGTAGTGTACACATGCGTGTGAATGCATACCCACACAGCTGCGAATACATGTGTGTGATAAGATGGTTTAAAGTCCTCAATGACTCTTACTTTTGAGATCGGGCCTCTCATTGAACACACTGACACACACGTGACCGCAGGGATCTTCCTGTCGCTGCCTCCCTGGTGCTGGGGTTATAGATGCATGCTGCTGTATCTGGTGTTATATGCGGGTTGGGGATTTGAACTCAAGTCCTCATGCTTCTGTGACAAGGACTTTGCACATGGAGGCATGTCCTAATCCTAAATGCTCTGTTTTCTTTTTAAATTATGTATGCCATTATGGTTTTATCTTACTCTTCTTCATCCTCTAGTTAAAAAAAATTTTTTTATTTATCTGTAAATGGGAAGCGAGGGAGAGAGAGACAGAGAGAGAGAGAGGAGAGAGAGAGAGAGAGAGAGAGAGAGAGAGAGAGAGAGAGAGAGAGAGAGAATGAATGGTGCACCAGAGCCTCCTGTTCCTGTGAAGGAACTCAAGATGCTTACGCCTCTTTGCACCTGGCTTATGTGGGCACTGGGGACTTGAACCTGGTTTACAAGGCTTTTGAAGCAGGCGCCCTTAGCCTCTGAGCCATCTCTCCAGCCCCTCCTCTAGTTTTCATGAAAATAAGTTAATATTTAAATCATTTATATCATCACTGCTGATTTTATCTTAATTGTGGTATTTTTTTTAATGTTTATTCTACCTTCATAGGAGTAAAATTCTCATGAAAGTAACAAAATGACAACCGGACAAAACATTCCATGTGATTTAAATGACAGTCATTTTTTGGGTCCTTTGGAATCTAGAACTATAAAACCTGCTTTTTAACACAGAAATATTTTAAGGACTTCATTGAAACCTTAGCAAATCCAAACATCATAGAAAACTGGAACGAAAATTAAAAAGGATTTGAATTTTTTGACTAACAAGTTTTTTGGAACATTTCAGTTAACTTTTTTTTTTCTTCATAAAAACCCACTTGGCTGGTTTTTTATATTTTAAAGACCAAATGATATGCTCCCGTTCTGAAGCCTTTTTAAAGTGTACATTAAAGTCTTAAGTGTGCAGCCTGTAGCAAATTTTATAATCATATAATTCATGAGGAGTCATATCCCATGGTGTCAGGACAAAGGGCGCTTCCTGAAAACAATGCCGAGGAGTCCAATATGGAGTTCTTTGTTTAATTCTGATCTCCTTAATTAATATCCCTGGTTAAAGTTCTCCAATCTGTAAACCTGGCATGGTCTGTCATCTCGGCACTTGGGAGATGAAGGAAGCAGGACAATCCTAAATTGAAGGTCATAATACTAGGCGACATAGTGTGTTCAAAGTCAGCCTGGGTTACATGAGATCTGGTCTCCAAACAGAATAAAACAACTTCTCTTACCTAAAAATAATTAGGAAATTAGAAAGAAGGGAACCAATTTGTAGGCTGAGTAAATGGATCTAAAGCTAAGTGGAGAATGCTGTGTCTTTGCTTTAGGCACCTCTCATTGTGGTCACACTTCCAATTCCTGGTTTTCAGTGAGAAGGTCATCTCATTTCATCTGTGAGACGATTGTTCATGCCCACCATCGCCATCCAGCTGTCTGAACGTGGCTTGTTCTGCTACTCCAACGAGGCTATTGCATACCCTCATGAATGTTAGGGCTTTTGCACATTTTCCTGTTAAGTATTTTGTCGTTTAGCCTAGCTAGTTATGCAAAGGTGTGGATGACTTCAGTGATGTAGAATCCATTTACAAAACTCACCTATCACTTGATGGGCAGCAGAAGGTCGTGGGAGGGTTATGAGTTAAAGATGTAGCTTTGAAATGTGGCAGAGAAAGAAATTATATCCTATTCATTTAGCATGATAAAACATCAGAGTATAGGGGCTGGGGAGATGGCTCAGCCATTAAAGTTGCTTGCTTGCAAAGCCAGATGGCCCAGGTTCGATTCCCCAGTAGCTCCATAAAGCCAGATGCACTTGGGGTTTATTTGCAGTGTCAAGAGACCCTGGTGTGCCCATAACACACACACACACACACACACACACACACACACACACACACACACACCCACACACCTCTCTCAAATAAATAAGTAAAATTATTTTTAAACACCATCAGAGTATAAATGTGGTCATAAAAAAGTCTGAAATGTATGAGAGAGGAAAAAAATTCCCAAGTTTTGAAATGATAACATTTTCCCCACCTCAGAATCAAGCTCAGAGCCTTGCACACACTCTGCCACTAAGCTACATCTGTAGCCCTGATAATAGATGTTTCCAAGAATAGAACAAACAGATTTTACAGTGTCCTCATTGGCAAGTTCCCTGGAAGTCAAAACAATACCAAAATCTGATCCCTAGTAAAGCACGGTCAGTTAGAAACTTACTCCTTTTTATTTGGTTGTCAGCAAGGTTAGTCACCCCATCAACTCCTGAAAATTCTTCTAGACTTCTCTCTTCTCCTCTGGTAAAAACGAGGTAAGCTCTCCTATTAAGAAATAGCCCTGCATGGATAACTACTGTTATGATAACAAAGAGAGCTTCTTCACATCTGGCGGGAATGAGCCTTAGGAGCAGTCTTTCCCAGAGAATGAAGTGACCGATGGCTATTAAGGGACAATTATTTTCAAATTCCAGGATTGCTTCTCTGTTTGTATCGAGTTTGGTAGTTCATTTGATGCAAGTTTCAACCACTAAATATATGTATAATAAAGTAGCAGAATGGAGATCCCTTGCTTCTTTGGATTTCATTGTCTTTGCTTTTCCTGTATTTTTTAAATCTCGTGTCTCAATTGGAAAGATTGTGAGAGCCGTGGTGGGGGAGACTATCCAGAGGCATGGCCAGGAGAACCTGGCTGAATACTAGGCTATCCATGGTCCCCTTTCACCAGGACTGATCCAGAGGACCCATGGAGGAGGTTATCCAGTGGAGGGGGGAGGGGAGGGCAGCAGGGAATTGGGGATAACAACTCATTGTTTGCCCACTAAATGTTGTAACTCATTATGGACAATAAAAAAAAAAAAGATCTCAAAAACAACAACAAAAAATCTCATGTCGCAAGTGTACTACGTTATGTCCTTCCATCCCTGGACAAGCAGGCTTGGCTCTTTCAGGAAGATTGTCAGTCAGCTCAAGGGCTTCTTGTTTGAATTTCCTTCTGTGTTTCTTTATTTGTAGCCTTATTTCATTTCCTTAAAATTTTCCTGTAGTTTTAACTGGTGACACATGGAGCTATGACACTGGTCAATATTTTGGGTATTGCAGGTTGGTGAGTGAGCCGTGTTTGAAATCCTACAGCCATGATAAGTGGGACCAAAAGCATTAGATAGTACTAAAGTGATAAAAATATCAGAATTCAAGGATGCACTAGTACTATATTGTCTCAGCTTGCGCACTGCAGCTAACTCTTGTCCTTTTATTTAGGAGGTAGGAATGCTCACACGCTTTCTACTTGAAAGATAATTCCTTTAACCTTTTTCTTCCATAAAAAGTAATGTTTTCCTCTGGCACCATAGGTCTGAACTTACCCATTCTCGAAATGAAAGTAGCCTCCAATGCCCAATTTATTCTATTTTCTGAAGTGTGAGATTAGTACCATTCCCGGCTAATCTTGAGTCCACAGTGTATTTCTTCTGAGAAACACCCTGGGAAGTAAGGACACCCTTGTGGTGGTGTGCCACACAGACTGTACTGAGGATAGGGCTCCCTGGAGAGCACCCTTGACGAGGGCAGAGGGCTTACATCATGCATCTCCTTGAAAACTTAACTCCCATTGAAAAATCTTGTTGGGAATAATTTTCTTAAATGTGTGCATAGATTGTGAAGTTTACAAAGAATTTTCCAAGTTCAGGAAGATAAGTGACGTCAGTGTTCAAAAGGGAATAGTTTTGTGCACTAGAGGCACTTTTAAAACAAAAATGTCAATGCTCAGGAGATAAGGCTGTTATTTTCTTCATTTTATAGATTTTGCATAAAAGATCTGGATAAGTTCTGGCCAAAATCATGTAAACTTTTTAGTTAATAGATGGGGTATTTAAGTTGCAACTTAGTTCCTCCCAGCCCATGGTTTTAGGACGGAACCATGCTGTTCTTGCCAAAATAGGAAAGAAATCACACTGCGTGTTTTTCCTTTCTTCTGTCCTGGAACACGCCATGTCTTGGTGGGTCTGGATTTTGTTTCCTGGCTTGTCACTTCCCCGAGTCCACCTCATCCTTTAGCTATCAGCTGTCATTAATGCCAGTCCCCAGAGAGGCTTTGCATACATGACTAATGGGGAAGGCTCCCAAGGTCCCCCATCCTGTTTACTTTCTTCTTCCCAGTTGGGGGACCTAAATTCTGTCCGTCTCTCCACCATAAGCACCAAGAAGACCTGCATTTGCCCCTGGCATTTATTATTATAGTAGGACTATGGATTCAATGCAAACATACAGCATACATTTTGACTCTTGAAAAAAAATTGAGAAAAGCATTTATTCAAAACATATCAAAATAAGTAAAACTGCACTTCAGTATCAAATTGGGACTGTGGCAACTCAAAAGTTATTTGAAGCTGGGCATGGTGACTTATGCCTATAATGCCAGCCCTTGGGAATCTGAGGCAGGAGGATTGCTGTGAACTTGAGGCCAGCCTGGGTTACAGAATACAATAATATAACTTACTAATCCCCAAAACCAAACAAAGCTAAAGGAAAAAACCAAAATTTTATATCTATGTGTGTCTACACATGTTTGTATAAATATATAAATGTCCCTGAAAATTATTGAAAGATTTGATTGAAATGTTCGTATTACTTAATCTGACATTTTGTAACTTGATGTGGTATATTTTACAAAATGCAAGATAACCCTTTGGTATCCAGCTAAGACTGACTTCAAGTACGTCATCATTGCAGAGTTATTATCTTGATTGTGTATCTGGCACAGATAAAGTGATGCCATATTGGAATGTGGGGATGACTGTTTAAGAATCTGTCTGGTGTGCTTCATAACCAAAGCCAACCAAGGTATACTTAAAACACATAGTCCTGAGAGGCAAGTAGACACTGACCAGTTACAATATAGACATGATCTATGGTTACAGATTACCTAATTATTTATCGACTTCAACCGAGAAGAATTCTAGATGCACATGATAAAATAGTGATTGCTTTTAAACTGAGTTGCAGAAAAGAACGTATTCTTATGCCTCTTACTTGGTTTGGGATAGTAAGTATTATTTTGATTACTCTTCAGTGATTACTAAAGCCTCAGGGTTTGGAAATCTCTACTTTGTAAAAATAACAAAAGCAACCCGTGCGGAATGTTGTGCTGTAACTGGTGGACAAGGTGTCTTTATTATTGAGCTCCATGGAAAGAGTGAAGGATTGTTGAGGGCGCACATAAACAGAAAACACAACTTCTTCCCCAGGCACGGGGGGAGGGATCTGACTCCCTTTGCCATATATGCCTAGCAGGTGCCTTGTAGCTCCTTGCTGACCTATAAGAAAGTCTGGGTAGGATGCACCTAAGTGAGAAGAAAATGAATGAATACGCACAGCAGAAACAGATCCAGACTGATGAGTGCCTTGTGGATTTAATTCTACACTTGATGGTAACTGGTTAAGTGCAAAATAATATTTGATTTTCTTTTATTTAATTCTTATCTACAAGCATTAGATTCATGGACTAAAGAGTGAATGTGAACTTTTTTTTTGCTTACTTGTCCCAATACTAAGGACTGAAGGACATTCAGCTCCAAAAGAGATCTAAATACTTAGCTTCTAAGTCAAAAATAAGTGATTAATGATTTTAATCTATATGACAGGCTTCCACTGAGGTGCATGACTATAAGTTAACTATGTTCCCCTAAAAGAGCTGAGACCTCTCTCTTTCTCTCCTTCTCCTTCTCCATCTCCATCCCCATCTCCCTCTTCCTTGGCCCTCTCTCTTTTAGAGCCTACATATACCCTATGTGGTGGGTTGCATATAAAATGCACCCCCCCAACCCAGGCTTCTGTGTTTCAACACTTGGTCCCCAGCTGCTAGTAGTGTTTGGGAAAGTTGTAGAACACTTAGGGGGTAGATCCATCTTGGAGGAAGTGAGTCACTGGGGGATTTGCTTTTTATTGGCATCAACCAAAAAAAATGAGCTTACCTATGTTTTATTTATTCATATATTAGCATATAACAACCACAGACATTTTTCTTGATTTTCCTATATATGAAAATTTTAACATTTAGATTGGTTGTGTTTTATTTGTATACAACTGCTCTATAAATTTTGAACCCTTTAATATAGTTGAAGACATTACCTAGTTAAAACATGAGTAATCTCTTTCTTTTGTGGAAATACTTTTACTGTCTAGTCAGATATAAACATAAATGGCTATATTACTAATAAAGGAGAAAATCAAACCTTTATTGTCTTTTGTGTGTGTGATGTGTGTGTTTATGGCTGTATGTATGTGTGGGTATGCCAGGCCTTGCCACGATGATGCAGGTGTACCTCACCTGCCTGCCACTTTGTTTGAGGCAAGGTCACTATTGTTTGTCTGTGTCTGGCTTTGTCTGGGTCCCAGGGATCCAAACTCAGCTTTTGTTAAACTTGCATAGTAAAAATAAACCAAACTTTTAAATTCATACAATGTGTCAATAGATCTTCCTGTTGGGACTGAATTTTAAGTATTAATTTATCACTATATGATGACAAGATGCGGAGGCATTGTTTAGAAATAAAATTTAGCATCCTTTGTTTAAGATGAAGATGTAATCCTAACAATTTTGTCTTAAGAGAAATGTACAAGACCACAATTGTAATGAAAACTGAAACCAGAACACTGCCTGCAGACATTCACCCCGGCAGGAGAGAGCCCTATAAATCGGGACTTTAGTCTTAAAAACTGGAAGTGGGTCCTTTCTTTTCCTTCCTGAAGGGCTTTAATTCTCAGTTCATTATTTCGAAGTCATTTATAATGTGGCTGGTTTGAATGTTGTCTGCAACATATTGTGTGTTGATGATTTCTCTCACAAAAAGATTTAGTGGAATATTGGTTGACCTAAAACTTTACTGGACTTAGTACTGGGAGATACTTAGTACTGGGAGTAGCTTTAATGATTTTATACCATTATTTTTATTTTTATTTATGAGAGAGAGGGGGAGCATGCCAGGATCTTTTGCTGCTGTAAACAAACCACTTTGCACATCTGGCTTCACAGGGGTACTGTGGAATTAAACCCAGGCCAGCAGGCTTTGCAGGCGTTTTTACCAAATGAATTATCTCCCCCACCCTGTACCATTATTTTTGAAAAGTTTTGCCAACAGAAGGTATTTAGACATTGTCACATGTTTCTACGCATTTTCTGCATGTTTTAGGAGGATAGCAGATACACCTCCTTGCTCTTGTGCAGGTGGTAATGGGCTTCAGTTATGATTAAAAACAAACATATAGAACAATACCAGAAACACATAACTTCTTACTGGGTCTTGGCTGACATAATGCTTAACTCTTTGGAGATTGTGGATCAAAATGAGCAGAGGTTCTGTGTGCAGCTACAGTGCAGAATGCTGGTTAAAACCAGAGCCAGTTAATTCCCGTGTTTATTCTGTATTACTGTGTCTTGTAGAGAAAAGGATGATCTTACAGCTATAGTTTATTCCTAATTCCAGCTCTTGACTGAAATGTAAAGACATGCTAAACCATCCACCTATTTCAAAGATGGTAGGGACGGACCACCTGCCGAGAACAGTCTCTAAGAAGAATGGAGAGCTGTAAATAAGGGTTAGTGGTCTGCTCTGAATATCAATGACGCTGGATATTTCAAATAGAATTATAATGCAGACATACGACTTCTGTGTGTGCACACGTGCGTGTTCACATGTCTGGGTGCAAGGGCGTGCACTCTCTCCAGCATAGATCCTCACTTCCTCTAGAGGGTTCTCCTGTCTTTCTGTCCATCTTGCTATAGGCGCATGGGGATTTGAACTCAGGTATTCCTCCTGCTAGTAGAGGAAATGCATTGTCCACTGAGCCCTCCTAGGATCTCATGTCTGTAAATACAGGGCCTTGTGAATGTGCTTTCACAGTGAGAGTAATTCTGACTGAAGTTTATAAAAAAGACACATTTTATTTGAACATCGTCAATGGCAGGGCAGTGTGTGGCTACGAATGAGGAATGGCCATTCCAAGGTGTCTAAAACTCACTTGCTGAGAATAGCTTTAGTGCTAAAATTTCTTCCACGTCAGAAGGGAACTAATAAACTGGCTTTGTTCAGTGTTAGTCTTATAAAGCAGGGTCTCACTCCAGCCCAGTCTGACTTGGAACTCACGTCCAGGCTGGCCTTGAACTCACGGATTCTTCTATCTCGGCATTGGGAGCACTGGGATTGGTGGTGTGAGTTTCTATGCCTGGCTTGGGCTTGGAAATACTTGATTTATTACTTGGATAGCACGTTTTCTGAAGCTGACTATAATGTTGGAGGAGAGATGAGGGCAACTATAATAATCCTTTTGTTAATCCAATTTTTCTCCTTCTCTGTGAGCATAAGTTTTACAGTGCAGACTTCCAAAGTGCCAAAGTTCCAGAAAAGAATTTCAGTCTTGTTTTTATTAGGCATGAATCAAATATTACTATTTGAATCATATTCCTTCTTATCATTGTAAATCCATATTGGGGGAAACAACTCTGTAGTTTCATAGAAATTCCACATGTCCATAGCTATTGAACTCCTTATTTTATGGACCACAAGGGATGATAGATTCTAAGAATATGGAAGGAGATCCCTCGATCTTTTCTTCACTCATGAAGATTCACCCATGATTCATTTTGGATGGGCGATTCCTAACGTGTCTCTTCCCATCCATCCATGGCCTGGAAAACCTCCCATCCACACTTGCGTGTGTGTGTGTGTGTGTGTGTGTGTGTGTGTGTGTGTGTGTGTGTGCGCGCCTCTCTCTGGAAAGAAGTTAATTGGATGGCGATTGTCATGATGCGGTTTTAAGACTTTCCAAAGATCCCAAGTCAAGCTGAAAATTAATGGTGAACCTCACTTTCTAGTGTCAGTTACGCTCACTGGAACTCTGTAGGAATATGGATGGAATGAATAAGAAAGTTTTAGACTAGATTGAATTATACGTTGCATAAATTTTATTAAAGGTAAAATCAACATATGTGGGAATTATGAAATTTTGAATCCTGGGTGTCTCCACATCTTGTTAAAGAAATTAGTTTTAAATTAAATTTGTAATAAAATATAAGATGAATAAAAAGTCCTATAAGGTCATATCCACTTGTTTTTCCAATGGCTCTGCACTTGCTGTCTTCCTGGTAAGGAGTTTTTCCGTTGTAAACCAGCAGAGGGGACAGATTCTCCTATTTGTTAATATTTGCTTCATCTTATTTACTGCTTCTAATTTTTTCACAATTATGTAAATTCAAATGAAAGGATTTTTGGAAAGGACTTGGAAAGGTTTCTGAGGCTGGTGTTAAATGTTTAAATTTCTCAGTTTGAAAAATTTAAAAAAAACCTTTAAAAAAAAAAAGTTAAATTTTGGTCTTGATATGCCTGTCCCACCGAAAGGAAAACAAACAGCTGGGTTGCTTCAGTCTAAACTGTTAGGTCTCCAGGCTACTTACTGTTTCTCCCCTCAAAATCCTGCAGGAAGTGACCTTGCAGACAGTGTGGGATGATGGGAGACAACTCAGGGAAAGTGGTTCATTTTCTCCCTCCCTTTGCTGCTGTCAGAACCAAGGCGAATCTGAGTTACATAAAGGGATGTGACAGGCGGAGGGAAGATCTGAGACCCTCGTCCCTAAGAAGACTTATCTTGAGTGTTTCTTTGAGAACCTGGCTGGTTGGAGCAGCTCCTCAGAGAGATATGGGATGAAAATGCATATATATATATGTGTATATATATACATATATATACACATATATATACACATATATATACAAGCCTACCATTTACCAATACACAGAATTAAAAAGGGGCATTTTTCTAATGCTTGATTGCCTAGAATCCTAAGTGTTAGGTAACGTCAGGTTTTCATGTGCTTGTTTATTGCTCTCTGTGGGATTCGGACGATGATATTTGCATATTGAGTGCTGCATCGCATTTTTAGATTCCTGTTGTAATTTCATCAGTTTCAAAAAAGACAGTTGAGTCTTTCTGATGTGCAGTGTGTTATCTAGCCTGTGGTTTTGTTGATAGCCCGGAGGGCTTGGGGGTGGCTCTGTAGGTCTGCCTGCACTTGGCATTGGCTTTGTGATGATGCTGATTTTAAAACGTTGGAGAGAGGTGGATTGTCCTCCACCCCGGCTCTCTAATGCACAGGTAATAACATGTCCTTCGTCTGAACTCTTTCTCCCCCGTAAATCAATTATGCATTTACTACCGTTCAACTTTTGAAAGTGCATAAGGATCATTCTGTATATCAAGGACTTGTGAAACTAGTCTTGAGTACGAG
The DNA here is from genome assembly GCA_004024765.1 of Zapus hudsonius. Classification (NCBI taxonomy): domain Eukaryota; kingdom Metazoa; phylum Chordata; class Mammalia; order Rodentia; family Dipodidae; genus Zapus; species Zapus hudsonius. The sequence continues at coordinate 135,067 of PVHP010000375.1, read as the reverse complement.
TCTAGACCTTGACAATTCCCACATTTCTGCCTTTTAACAAATGATAATGTGAAAAGTTGACATTTAAAGAAAGCATAGCTGAGCTAATTTATAACGTAATTTTTGTAAAGCTGAATTGTCAGTGCTTTTCACGTATGACTTTATGACACAAAGAATGTAAGATTCTAGTGCCTGGCTCAAAAATGGAGTTAAGATTTGGCTTAATGTGAGACTGAGCCTCAGATGTGTTGAGATATTCTGGAATCATATAATTGTGTGTGTTGATACCTTTTTTTTTTTTGGTTTTGTTTTGTTTTTCGAGGTAAGGTCTCACTCTAGCCCAGGCTGACTTGGAATTCACTCTGTAGTATCAGGGTGGCCTTGAACTCATGGCGATTTTCCTACCTCTGCCTCCCGAGTGCTGGGATTAAAGGCGTGCCCCACCACGCCCGGCTTGTGTTGATATCTCTTATCGTTTGTTTCCAAGCTACCGATAAATTGATGTTTGTCTTTGTTACTTTTTTAAGTATTTTATTTTCCTAGAAAATCCTCAATACAGAAGAGGACAATATGTGACCTTTATTCACTGTTTTTAAATTTTTTGAATTTATTATGATTTTCGAGCAGAGGGCAGGGGAGAGGGAGAGAGAGAGAGAGAGAAAGAGAGAGAGAATATGAATGAATGAGGAATGAATGAGAATGGGTGTACATTTGCCACTGCAAATGGACTCCAGACACATGCACCACTCTGTGTGTCTGGCTTTATGTGGGTACTGGGGATTTGAACTTGGGCAGTCAGGCTTGCAAGCGAGTGCTTTAACCACTAAGCCATCTCTCTAACCCAACTTTCTATTCTCATGTGGATATTTTATAAAATCTGTTGATTCTGTTAGAATATTTTCAATCACTCAGGAAATCCCTGATTTACAGTTGACATAACTTCCCATGAGTTAACACATGGAGTTAACTGGCTCTCATAAGTACGTGTTAGTACTGTTTAAGGAAAGATTAGAGCTTAGAGAGGCCTTTGAGGAAAACGGCCATCTCTCTCATACTTGATTTGAGGAAACAGCTTTTGAACAGTTTGTGACTTCATACTTCTTTCCAGGAAAAAAAAAAAAGTCAATTGTGACAGTTTGTCTATCCAAACACTCAGATGAATAGAAAAATGGTGCAAGCCTCTTGAATTTTGTTATTATTTCCTGCATCTGTTTTTTTTTCACAGCCGAATCTAATTGGAGGAGCTCTGTTTCAAACACATCCAGCCATAGTTATTAATCTGTGAAATTGGGGATGTGGGAAGGAATGCATATGTATGTGTATATGTGCATATATATGTATGCATATATATACATATATATGTGTTCATTCTTGAACTCCATAAAAATGGAGTTGAAGTAGATCACTTCCTTGTCTGAATTAAGATTCTTCTTAGTTAGAAGTTTTTAATTATCTAGCATAGATAAGTTTTATTTTTAGAGCCTCATTCACTGAGAGGTTAAAGTTTTAAAATGTTGCCTAGTACATGGCCTTTTTGTTTACTTAAAGTCTCATTACATTGTTGGAAAACAACAACAACAACAAAACACTTAAGACAAGGAAAAGGGGTGGAGACACTTGGAATTTTGGAGAAGGGGTTTCGAGATGAAGCTTAAAAATTTTTGCCGCTGGCATTTATAGTTAGTTACAGGGATACCGTGTCCTACAAAGTTATTAGGTGTGTCTTATCCACCAGATAGCAATTAAAATAATTTAAAATGTTTACCTGGTATGTGAACCCCAATTCAGGCCTGGCATTAGCACTTTGATCTTAATTGAAATCAAAACATATTTAAGTCTTATTTATATGTAAAAACTGACTAGTAATGTTCTTTAGAAAAATCTGCAGCCCTCTTTGCTTCTTAGGTTAGAAAACCGTGTACAGTCTGACTTAGTAAATGCTTGCAGTGGACAGTCCCCAGCATGGTCCTATGGTGATCCACAGATTGTTCTCATCGGCTCACTTCCCAAGGTGTTCAAAGAAGCCATGGCTTCCTCTACATTCCTAACTCATATCTCAGGCCAGAGACCTTATTGGTCACCTGCCTTATTTTTCTTTCCTCACAGCACCCCACATGATGGGTTTGCTCCTTAGACACATAGCTGTAGAGATCACAGTGGGCAAACACAGAGAGAAACAGACATTACCGTAACATTTCGACATACATGAAAAATGATGGCAACCTGTAAATTTCAGTTACTATGTATGATATCTAAACTGTATGTTTGCAAGGTATTTAGGTCGGATGCATGTGTATATAGAACTCGATATGAGAAGGATTGATGAGTTGATTTTCTTAAGTATTTTTTATGTGAGAGAGAGAGAGAGAGAGAGAGAGAGAGAGAGAGAGAGAGAGAGAGAGAGAGAGAGAGCATGCCTGAGCTTCCTACCATTGCGAGTAAATTCCATATGCATGTGCCACTCAGTGCATCTGGCTTTACACGGGTACTGGGGAATCAAACTCAAGATGTCAGGTTTTACATGCAAGTGCTTCTAATCTCTGACCATCTCCTCAGCCCAGAAGATTGCTTTGTAATATTTTTTTTGCCTTAGTGTAAAACATAGATTTCTAAGATTTACTTTTACTATTAATTAGAACATGCGTTAATATTATTTTATTGTTTGAAACTAAAAGTAATCAATGATAATTTGTTACCTGCATTTTAAATAAAGATGGATTTGTCTGTGTGAGGGCACACGAGGGTCTCTTGTCACTGCAGACAAACACCACTTTTTTTTTTGCCTCCAGCTTTACCTTGGTGCTAGGGGATGAACCAAGATCACTAGGCTTTGATTCTAACCACTTAGTGATCTCCCCATCTCCTGGTTTCAGTTTTTTCCCCTTGAATTTACTTCATACAGCAGAGAGGATATTTATTCCTTATTCTGCTGTGATAATACTAACATAGTAATCTGTGGTCACTTTCCAGCTGGTTTATCTTCTAAAGTGAAATTAAAATATTATAGTGCCAGAGAGAAATGTTGTAATGTGTCCCTTCTAAATTAAACGAGTCTTTCTTTCCAACTATTTTACAACAGCAAAGTAGCTCAATAAAAGGCAAAAAGCTAGAGTAAATGGCATCATGGGAAATTTGAAATAAATTCAGGACTATATAGTTTATAGACTACTCTTAAACATACTGGGCATATTTCTTTTCTTAATAAGGTATATGTAATGTACTATGGTAGTATTGTGGTTCTACTTGATTCCTGTGAAATTTGTTCAGAGGAAAAGGTAGCAGTTATTTTAAACATCTACCCCTCAAAATTCCATACTTGCTTCTTGTGTTCTTTGGATGGATGGGTGGTGGTGAGGAGCTTTGAACTGGAGAAGAAGAAGGCCTTCTCTAGTCTTCCCTGATTGTATGACAGCTTTGAGCAATGTGCTCTGTCAACGAATTCCTTTTCCTTGCTCTAATATTCAGTTGTTGGCATTGGGAGTGAATATTTAAAAAAGCCATAGAGCCCAGAAAGATCCTTGCATGTATACTTAAACAGTCCTGTTTGCTTAAGAATGAAACGAAAGCTAAGTATGAGAATAATGTACATATTTTTTCCTTTGAGCCACTCCCCTTTCCCTCTGTAAAACCCTCAGTGTGATGACAGTCTAATGTGGAGATTGCTGACGAGGACCAGACTGAAAGCAGCCTGGGCTAAGAGAGGAGCACAGCGTGCAGATGAGGGCCTTTGAGAGAAACTGTACTGTCAACATGCAGTCAGTATTGAACCAACTCAGGAACATCTAGAAATATCCACAAGCCATTTTGGAAGTAACTAGCATCTTGGTAGTTGTTTCTAAAAAGTATGGAAGACTTCAATGTCAATTGCTGGCACACGCACACACATGCACAAGCACACACATGCACACACATACACGCACACACACATGCACTGCAAGCACATACATATGCCAAAAAAGATATGTATTTGCTGCAGTGAACTTGGTGTATTAGTAATAAAATGGAGAGAACATTGTTCATTCTTATGGTGAGGATTCTTAGTATAAACCATGAAACCTTTGAATTTGGCTGTCCTTCCTGGTTTCTCACCAGAACCACAAACAAGCCATTGCAATACACTGCATCCGGGCTCCTCAGCCTCAGGGTGGGAGTGATGTTAACTCCAGGTACCTCACTGTGTCTCAGGGGCATTCCTACTAGTGGCATTACACTGTCCTTGTCATTTGAATATCTTCCTTGCCATGGTTTCCGGAACATTCGTGCCACACCTGTTTCCTCTATCAAGCAGGTCACTTGTCAAATAGTTACACATCATCTTTATTCCCAAGTGTCCAAGATTCCAGAACAACCCTTTCTGATTTGTATGGGGATGGAACGTTTTCTCAACAAAGAGTGTTTTGTAGAAAATAATTTTGAGTTATCTTGTTTTCTCTCCATCCCTTCAAATTCCAACTTGAACCAGTATGGTGGCATCTTTCAGTCTTAACAGTGTGGTGGTGTGACTCAAGAGATGCCCTTGGCATTTCTCCTATATTTGTTTGGCATATCAGAACACTCGTAACATACACTATGGGAGAAATAGCTTTTTTATGTTGAAACGTGAAATGATAGGATGAAGTCATGGTATAGGAAGTTGAAATAGCACTTGACCTAGCGATTGGTGAAGTTTACAGTATATTGGAAAAGGCATTGGTTTCTCAGTACTTTCATTGAATCCTATGTTCTTGTTTGAATTTCAAAAACAATCAAATTGCTGACTTTCACAATGTTATAAAAACGTACTTAAAGAAGAAAAAGATGCTGACTTCTGAGATTCTTTTATGCACTTTTCCTCCTCTGCTCTTGATCCATTCTTTGAGGCTAACCTAAGATCTTTCCTCCTGGTCTCTTCCCTCACACTCCAGCCTTTATTCCTCCTCCTAAACCACTTACAACCTGCACCTCAAAAGGGGATACCCACTGCCATGGCTTGATCCAGGTTTCCCCCACAAACAAATGAATGTACTCTGAATGCTGGATCCTCAGCTGATGTCAGTTTGGGTTTTACAACCTCCCTGGAGCTGTGTTGTTGGGGGTGAGCTTATGGGGGTTATAAGCCAGCTTCCCCTTGCCAGTACTTGGCACACCTTCCTGCCGCTGTTTGCAGTGCTGTGGCGGAGGTGATGTCCACCCTCTGCTCATGCCATCGTTTTTCCTGCCAGGATGGAGTCTCCCCTTGAATCCATAAGCCAAACAAACTCATTCCTCCACAAGCTGCTTTTGTTTGGGTTCTTTCTGAGCAGCAACTAGAAAGCTAACTGCAATACCCACCCACACAGGGTCCTTGTATGGTGGCTGTTTGATGCTTCCCCAGCAGACCTGGTCCTTTTGTCTTCCCGAACTCTGCTCCACATGCACCCCATCTCCGAGGAACACTCACCCACTCCCTTGTCGTTTCACTCAGATGTTCCTTTTCTTTCCTTTCTGCTTTTCCACTTTCTTCCACTGAGAGTAAATACTGCCAGGAGTACCCATCACACTGTTCCTGTGCCTGGCTTCTATCTGATCTCGCGGCTTCACTGACCTCCTACCCCAGCGTGGACCTCTGGCTTATGTGTTACGTGTAAATAGTAAAGATGGAAAAAACATGGCTTCTAACAAGTTTTTGTAAGTGGAGATGAGAAACTTGTGTACATATCTCAAACACAGTTGGATCCTAAAAAATACGTTGTTGTTTTTCCTAGCCTAATCCTGGAGATATTTTTAGGACTCACTGTGTTCTACTGCAGTAAAGAGACAGTACTTTCATGTAGCCTTTTGTTTATGTCAAATAAGGAATTAATAATTACAAACATCACGCATAGTTCAGGCTCTTCTGTTCTCAAGAGTAAAAGTGAATTTTATCTAAAGAAATCACATTCAAGGACCTTTTTTTTTTATAAAGTCATATGAAATCATTCTTTCTGCAGAGCATGTCCAACTAGCCAGTGCTATTTACGTGAATAATGACACAGCAAATGAGAAGCAGTTTGAGAAATTGAAGCACTGTAAACATGCATTTTAACAGTGTGCTTGAAGCCACCTGGAGGGAAGGGCTGAATGCCTTTTCTCTCCCTGACGCCTTTCCAGGTGGAAACTGCAGCGTTGTGTGTTCAGTTTATAAGATTCTCTACAAGTCTCTCTCTCACACACAGTTTCCATAGATAATTAAGACCTCACCTATCCACATGACTGAAGAGCTAATCTTGGATGCATTTGGAGTTAGTATAATTGAGAAAAGAGATGCACAGGCCATGTGATAAGGGTCTTAGTGTATAGCCCCCTACTAAAAAAGGGGGCAAAAAACAATCCATTTTGATCTTCATGGGAACAAAATCTTATTTTCTCAAATCGACTTTACCCTCCTGACTGCTCCTACTGGGCCTAATTATTCATTGTTTAAGAATGTGTTGACTATACAGCGTAGTCCATAGGTGGTTGGCTCTATTTGTTATCCAGTTCTCAACGTATCCATGTTTTGTTGACAGCATTTTTTTCCAACTCGATGATGTCTTTTGTTGACAATTTAGACCGTCTCTATTTACTGGTATTTCGAATGCAGCTGGCAACAGCATTCATAAAACCAAAGCACCTAATTAACCTCACAAGTTAAGGTATAGTGTATTGCTTTGGGAGACAAAGGTATTTAGGGGCCAGATTGTTTAGTTTAAGGATACAGTGTATTTTCAGTCAGATGTATTCCATATATGAGAACATAAGCAAGACAAGGTGTGACATTCCTCTACTCTTTTAGAACTGTTAAAGTGTTCAATTTAGGGCTGGAGAGATGGCTCAGCAGTTAAAGGCACTTGCTTCCAAAACCTGATGGTCCAGGTTCAATTCCCTAGCACCCACATAAAGCCAGATGCACAAAGTGGCGCATGTGTCTGGAGTTTGTTTGCAGTGCGAGAAGCCCTAGCACCCCCATTCTCTCTATCCCCTTGCTTTCAAGTAAATAATAAATATGAAAAAATAAAATCATGTATTAATATTCAGTTTAATGGTCAAATTAACACAGCCCAATAGGAACATCTACTTGCAGGAAAAAAAAAATCAATTCTTAGGGGCTAGTGAGTTGGCTCAGTTGGTAAAGCACTTGCCATTGCAAGAATGAGAATCTGTGTTGAGATCCAAGGAACCTTTGTAAAGGCCTCAGGCGGCAGAGTGTGTCTATAACCCCAGTGCTTGGGACTCAGAAGCAGGAGGATCTCAGGGGCTAGCCAGCTAGCTACTCTAATCTAGTCATTGACCTCCAGTTTTAGTGAGAGACCCTGTCTCAAAAAATCAGGTGGGGAGGAGCCCAGGAAGTCTCCTGATGTCCAACTCAGGCCTGCATAAGCAACTCACACACATGAAAATAAAACCTGACTTATCTGTTTGAAGAGTCAGACATTCCTGCTACTGTTATTTTTAAGCCATTGTAGTTACTAATTCTAAAACATAATAAGTGAACCTGTTTATGAAAACAAAATAGGAAGAAGATCCATAGCAATTCTGCATGGATCTCCTCTGCCTGTGTGACTACCAATGCTCCCTGGTACCACACCTCACTTGTCCTTCTTCTTCTTCTTCCTGGATTATCCAATTCCACTGGAGTATCTCTCCACTGTTGCTTTTCTGATTGGGCAACATACAGGTTTTCTTTGCTTGGACAAAAGCCGAAAGTCCCTGGGGAGGAAGAGCTGGAGAGTAGGTCCCTCAGTAAAGCTCTTGCTTGGCAAACACGAGGACTCATGTTTGGATCCTAGAACCGATGGAAAAATGCCCACGTGCCATTCCAGTTCTGGAGAGGGAGAGACGGGCAGATAGATCCCAGGGGAGTCTAGTTCAGGAAAGGAAAGCAGTCATGAACACAGGGATTCAAAACACACACCTTTTCAGGATTTTATTCCACATCATCATTCTAAATACAACAGCTATCATTTCCGTGAGAGTAAAGAGGGGAACATGGAGAAAACCATTTTGAGCTCCTGAGGGATGGATGGTCCTCATCACTTCTCTTCCGTTTTTTATATGACTCTGAAACCTGATGCTTTATCTCTGTTTTCAGAAGAATTATGGAAAGAGAAGTTGCGATGGGGATCACCCATTCACAAATAAGCCATCTGATGATCAATTATTAATTTACTGAAAACTTACTAGAAGCCCAGCTGCCTTGGGTCCATTTCCTATCCGAGGCCTGGAGGGGTCTCCTTCTGCTGCCCCAGACACAAGGGACAAGGTCTTGAATTGAGCATTTTGCGTGTCTCGTGGCCCTGTGCGTGCAGATGCCCGATGCCTGAGAGCCATAGCAAAGCTACCTTGTCCCTCTCTGAGCAGAATGCATGATCAGGCTCGGTGTCACAAAGGGCAAATGGGTACAGCAGCGATGATGGCGGAGGGAGAGCAGTTTCCTTGACAACCGGATTGAGGATTCATTGTGATTTATTATTTACTAGCTCAGACCTCGTTCTGTGAGTTAATTAAGGATCAGAAAAGCCACAAAATCTATCTTTTTTTTTGAATGGGAGTGTCTTGTGACTGACTATTGTTAAGGTAGGTACGGAAGCAATCCCCTGATTGTGGTATCCAAAATCTGCTCTTCTGTGAACATGTACATGGGCCACTTAGGAAATGGACCACTGAGCCTCAGTGGGTCTTAGATGGGGTGAGATCATGAATATGTACTTCTCGATAACATAAACAGTACCTGCCCCATCTTCAAAGCAGCAGTTACAGGTGCATTCTTGCTCATTTCTGTTGAAAAGGTAAACTAGTTTTTACATCTGATTTGTATTTTCTTGTGCCGTTTTGAATGGAACATGTACATGTTATTTCTTTATATCCCCTACGTTTATAGTTCACAATTATAGTCTTAAATTTGGTTGTAATCAGATAATTTTTTTTGTCAGAAAACAAGTTTAGCTTCTTATAGTTAGCTGCTAGAAAATGTTGCATCGTCTGCTTTCGCTTCCCAAATATTTCTTAGATGCATGTTACTATCGTAGCCAGAGCTTTAAGTGGGCTACTTATTCAGCATTAATTAATAATCAAACGTGGTACTACTTTTTAGCATGTGGTTTTTATTTAAACAATAAAACCTTGCAAATAAAAATAATTTTAAACCTTTATCAAATTTCTTTTCAACATGAAGCGTTCGCATGTGTTCTTCATAATTAAAATAGTGTCTGCTTAGCTCGTTTACATTCCTTCTGTCAGAATTTCAGCCTGAGGATTCCATATATAATTAATGTAAGAAAAACAAGAGGGTAATCCCTTGGTAGAAAACTGGTAATGGATTAAAAGACCATAGCTCTGAAATTCCAGGAATGTGACACACTTTCTCAGAAAGATGCACTTAGGCCTGGGGTCTGGAAATACTAAAGCCTAACCCCACCCATGTAATTAGCTAAAGATAGACTGTTCCATGCACATTTTGTTGTGTGCTCCACATAGATTATTACATTTATACTTAATGTTAAATAGACTTGGGAAGAATCGTTGCTTTTCAAAGAAAAGAGCATTCAATATCGCTGGCAGCTTTAGAAACAGTAGGTCTACAGTGTGTATTTAGCGTGTACAAGCTGCTTGTGTACTCAGTATTACCTGACGTAAGGACTTCATGTTTCCATCCTCACTTCCCAGATTCCATAATTATGCATTTGGCCCATTTCAGTGCTTTTTCAGTTTGTACCTTGAGTGCTTCCATTACTTGAAAGTAACTAACTTGAAAATAATTGCATATGTGAGAATACATCATGCAATGTATATTTTTCATGGAGTTGTGATCATGAAATATGCATTGCTTTGCTATAAGGCATCATTCTTAGTATTTTTAAATGTAAAAAGGTGTTATGATCCTAAAAGTGTCTTTCCCAGTACAATGTACGGAGATGTAATTGTAAATGTTCAACCCTCCCTTAAATAGCATTATTTTTTTCATAGAATTTGTCTAGGTAAGAAAGACACAGGATTTCATATTCTGAGGTCCTAGCCCCTGTGTGAATTGTAATTAGTGTAATAATACAGGCATGTAAGAACAGTTGGAGCGGACGGAGCAAGGGACAAGTTGAGATTATCAGTCTCTGAATGCAGCGAATGTAGTGCATGACATTGAGTATATTCTGGATGTCACTCATGTGAGATAAGAATGCAGGGGGTTGAGTGTGCGGGCTGTGGATGTGACCAGGAAGTGGAGGACCTTGACCTTGAAGCCCAGGGAGAGCTAGCCGACCCACTGGGCTTAGGTGTGCATTTAGAACGATAAAGTGGGAGGGTGATGGGTGAACTGACCTTGAGAAAAACTTCAAGGTCGAGAGTGCCTTTCCTGGGGAACGGGAAGAGAAGCCTCAACACGTGATGGCATTGCTAGAAGGCTCTAGTTGAGCGTCATGGACACCATCCACCTGCCTTGTGGAGTTCTGGGTATGTAGAACAGCTCTGATGACTTTTGCAGAGCGTCCAGATCAATGCATGTGAATGCTGAGTGATAAAATAAGAGTAAGCCATGCTTCAGCTAGCCTTGCCGACTCAAACCGCTCCCATGCAGGTCCCAAGAATGAAGTAATTAATAGTAATGGCTTAGAAAGGGCTGGATGTGACTCTTATTAGGAAAGGCAGGGTCAGAACTTTCTCTGATTTCTTTTGTTTATTCTGATAACAGAATCTTTGAAACATGGCCTCTCCCAACACCCTTTCTCCAGGGTAGATTTCTCTCTGTGTATCTTCAGTTTTATCTCACAATGGGATGCATTCCAACTTTGTTGTTTTCTTTTCCCTAAGATTGAGGTGTTTGAAAGTAGAAACTGGACAGGGTGTTTAAGTAGACTGTCTTGCTTAGAACATGGTGATGATTCAATAAATGTTTCAACAGTTAATTAGCCAGCTATACAACTTAAATAGGTATGGGAAGACAGGGCACATGACTGTAACCTCAGCTCAGGAGAGTGAGATAGGAGAGTCTCCAGCGTGGGTCCAGCTTGGGCTACATAGTGAGACCCTGTTTCAATCATAAAATCAAATTCGGCACCACGTCCCCAAATTTAAAATATTCAGCCATTGTAAAGTAGTGAGTGGAAATTGAGCTGAAAAGATTATACACAGGTTTGTGTTGAGAAATTAAGATATGAAATTCGATCTAGTTGTATCCAGAAGGTCACTGTTGGCTTATTAATATGTGATTATTAATTAACTACTGTTAGGTGGTTGTGGTAGCTGTGAACGTAGTAGAAACCGTTTCTACATTCACACATGTTTCCTTCTCCATCATTAATGAGAAAGCAATTCAATCCAAGCAAACCAATTCAAGCTGTATTGTGATGCACACTGGGAAGACAGAGCACAAAGAAATTCCTCATTATATCTGTGAAAATGGTGACACATTTCTTATTAAAGATAGACAAAGAGTTTTGACACTGTCATACCTATTATTTTTGCACAGAACTTAACACATGTATTGATATGTAAAAGTTAGTGCCAAGACTGTTTAGAAATAGGATATAATAGAATATATACTGTTGTGAATCTTATTATTATCATCATTTTTATTATGAGGCTGGCTTTGAACTAACCATGTATCTATCTGGAGAAGACACTGACCTTGAACTCCTGGTCCTTCAAGGTCTTTCCACTTCCCAAGTGCTGAGGTTACAGGTTCAAGAAAACGTTTTGGGGCAATAAAACAGTGAAACGAGGGATTGAGACTTAGGGTCTGGCGTATCATGAGGACTGTAACTAGAAATGCAGACGGCTTTCCCCCAGTTCCAGAAAGCCTGTTGACTTTCTCTACAGTTCTGCACGGCTTAGAGAAACTACCTACGATTTCCTCTGCAGGAATCTCTCTCCAGTATCCACGGAGGGCATACCCACACAGAAAGATTTCTGATCTCCCTCATCAAGTTTAGTAAGATGGTTCATTTAGTCAGCAATCCGACCTTGTGCTAGGCACATGAAAGCAAAGATGGCCGAGGGTAGAGATGAAAACGCAGATTTTAGTCTCTTTCCTTTGAATGCTGCCAATGCTGTTTAGTCTTTGATGGTTTGGTGTGGGTCATAAAAAAAACCCTATATCAGAATGCTCAAAAAAAGTAACTGTCTTACCTGTAATGAGCTTTTTATCATTAAAACGCTTACTGACTTTGAAATTTTGCCTGACAGAGAAAATACCTACTTTCATATTTCCTTCCTAGGTAAGGGAACTCAAAATAAAAACTTAATGTTGACAAAATAATTTTTAGTGGAAGCTTTAGAAAATGTTTTAAAATGGTATTTTTATTTCTCATTTAATCGGTTTCACTGGAATGCCTGGGAATGGTTTTGCTTTGTTTGTGAGGATTGCAGGTACCTTGGTCAATGAAGGCACAGAGAAATGGCCTTGGATTCTAAAAGTGGCTCCTGCTAGATTCTTGCTTGGATTCTAAAAGTGGCTCCTGAGTAACCTATGCTTGTGTATGGAGGGGAATTAAAGCCAGTGTTGAGTTGTGGTTTGCACTGATGTGACTGGAGGTGAAACCCTTCTTGGCCTCGTGTTCTGAGCTATAAAACGGAGCCCATATGTATTGTGTGCTTGCCAGGTGCAACTATATTCTTGGGATCAAACTTAGCAAATATCCATCCTTGCAGTCAGGGGACATTTTATTAAATTAAAGGAGAAACACCTCATTACTTTGAAACCTTACTAAGTGCAGGGAATCCCTGTGGGCGTGTTGTTGGTTTGAGGACAGCTTTGAAGGGGAGGTGTGCTCACAGGTTGGGTTTGGAGATGGGGAACACTCCTCAGGGATGTCATCTCCATTTCCATTGGTAAGAAGGAAGTCATCAATTTTTTTTTTTCCTACCTTATTGGTCTGGTGTCCCTGGGAGAACGGATCCAGTGCTCAGTGTCTGGAAGGTAAGTGTTTACAGATGAGGTCCTGTTTTTCTGATGAGCATCCCTAAGAGAAGTCAGGAGAGAGGTAGGGATAGCAGGGATTAGCTCAACTCTAATTGCCTATAATTATGATTGCATCATCCACAAATTATTTACATATAATGAGTTATTCAGTTATATCTCCTGTATAATTTCCCAATTAGCCTGTTTCCTTGGCTGGCTGGACATCGATTCTAGAACTTTCATCAAGTGCCCTAATGAAGCTGGCTTTACCAGATGTTTACTCAGCATCTTTGTAGGGTGCTGCCACAAATAAGCGCTTGACACTTGTCACATTCTGAGACCTTTACATGTAATTTATTTAGTCTTCATAAAACCTGAAGGGATGAGGCACCACTATCCCTTCCATCTTGCAGAGAGGGAAACTGAGGAACGAAGCCTGCAGTCTCTAAGGTTCCTTAGGGATCCCTAAACCTAGAAGCCTAGCTCAAATCCAGGCTGGCTGTGCCAGGCAGTGACCACCTGCAACCCAGCATGGGTATAACCAGGGCCTGGAAGCAGCACCACCAAGCCTTTCGAGGAATTGAGGTGACAGGCTTGCGGGGTGTGGGGGGCAACGTGATAGCATCTCACCGAATGTGAAGAGGAAGTGTGTCCTGGTTCTTTCTAGTTGTTGCCTTTTCAGAATGGCTCTGTGTGCCAAGTTGTGCCAGGAGGAAATCCCGCATTCAGAACTGTCCAGTTAGTGGGTATTTCCTCAGGATTCCCTGTCAATTCTCTGGGATGACAGGTGGATGACCACACTTGCACATGTGTTCTAGTGAGTGTTGTGGGTCGAAATTATGTCCTCAAGCTTACATAGGAGACTTTAAAAAAATGTCTTTATTTATGGAGAGAGAGAGAGAGAGAGAGAGAGAGAGAGAGAGAGAGAGAGAGAGAGAGAGCCAGAGTCTCTTGCCACTGCAAATAAACTCCAGATGTATGCACCACTTTGTGTGTCTGGCTTTACATGGTCTGGGGACTCAAACCCTGGCCAGTAGACTTTGTAAGCAAGCACCATATTCCCCTGCCCCCAGTAGACTTTTGTTTCTTTTGCCTACTTACCTGTGGGAACCCAATCCCAAATCACTCGAAATTGATTTTGCTTCCTTATAACTAGTCCTCATTCAGCTCAGGCTAAAATTGACTATATAGCTGAGGATGACCTTGAACTTCTGACCCTCCCAAGTGTGAGGATTACAGACCTGCACTACCACATCTGGCTTCGCCATATTCTTTCTATCTTAATTTATTCTATTTAATACTATGTTGTGTTTTAGGACTGTATCATGTGCTGTTTGAGCAATGTACCCACCAGGTACTTCTCTTCTTCAATATTTCTTTGTGTCAACATTTAATTTGCTCCTTTTACCCAAATCTTTGTCAAACTTTTCTTCCTTTTTTTTTAAAGAATGTATTCTTATAATTGTGATTTGGTCAGCCTCTGTTTAGAAAGACTGTCTCGTTCCTGATCTCAGAAATAACTGAAGCATGGCAGAGACATAAAAAGACGGACACAAAAATATACATAAATGGGATCTCTAAACTGCGTGAAATCCTATTCAGGAAATAAAAGTTGCCAAGAAAAAATAAAATAAAAATGAATTGATCTATCTCAAATGAAAGCCTTCTGTGTTGAAAAAAGAACAGTAAAAGTGAGATACTTAAGTTAAAAACCCACAGATCTTTGATCATTTCATAGGAGAAAATGGCACCTAGTTTTAATTTATTCCTGTCTGCCCATTAAACCCAGGGTATCATGTTTACTTGCTACATATTTTTGTGTCATTTTTCTTTCTTTCTTGGGAGGGTGGTGGGAGTCAGAGAGCTGTGGCTGGTGATCCTGTCTAGGCTCTGGTCTGAACCGAGGCGAATGCTCTCCAGCTGAGTTCCGGTCCTCTGTCCAGACTTACCCTTGACCTTTAAGGCTGATGCTCTAGTTTTGTAAGCATTTATATGTAAACTGTTTGAACCCTGCTAACTGCTTAGATAGTTTTCTCTTGGTTCACTGTTTGGTGTTTAGCTTTTTGCTTGTTCTGTATAATGAATTTCAGTTTGAGATACATTAGTTCACTGTTTGTGGGGGCAATGCTGATTTTGCATAGAGGAAGCTTTGAGATCAGTTTAACTCTTGTTTTCTTGTTAATATTGTTGTGCTTTTTACACACATGTTATTAACCCGTGTGTGTGTGTGTGTGTGTGTGTGTGTGTGCGCGCGCGCGCGCGCGCGCGCATGTGGGTGCCTTCCAAATTCTGGAGTTGCTGATTTTAATTTCTGACAAATTTCGTTTTCCACTTGGATAATACTTTTATGTTTAAATACATTTGTATCTACTTTGTACTAACACTGTGAATTAAGTCAACAGCATGCCTAATTTTCAAATGAAGACACTGGGATACTCATGTTAGTAACAACTTAATGCCACAGAGCTTTTTAAAGAGACAGAGCAAAAATTATGAGGCATGTCAGGTTTTTCCTTGTTCAGCAGTTTCTGCTGTTGCTGTGAACGAGTGCATTTTAGGATGGATCATTCCACTGGGCAGATCATTAAATTAATATCTGAGGAGGAAGGAATATTTAAGCATTTTTAAAATACAGAGGCTCACCTCATGCTCTCAACACCCTATTTTAGGACCTGGTTTAGTAGGCAACTTGGTCTAGTAATGGTTTTTCCTTATTTAGCTCTATAACAAACCATCACACTCATGTTATCTTTACTCAGTATTCAATATAAAACAAATATCAATTTTCAAAACAAATTGATATCAAGTATCTGTAGAGAAAAGGAACTTCATTCATTTTTCCAAAACCATTAGTCATAACGGCCAGCAAACATTTACTGTGAGTGGCTAGATAATAAATATTTTAGGTATTGTATGCCAAAAAGTATAACTTATGTTGTTGCATAGATTTTCACATAATGTGGGAAAATGAATTTCCAAAAATTTTATGGATGGAATTAAAATTTAAATGTAGCATACTGAAATTTGAGTTCTGTATCATTTTCATGTGTCATGAAATATTATCATCCTTCTGTTTTTTATTTTAACATTAAAAGATCATCAAAGACATTCACTTGGAATTAACTATGAAGTCTCACATCCATCCTCCTGCCTCTGCCTCACAAGTGCTGGGATTAAAGGCATGCTTAAATTGTTTTCCTTCCTTCCTTCCTTCCTTCCTTCCTTCCTTCCTTCCTTCCTTCCTTCCTTCCTTCCTTCCTTCCTTCCTTCCTTCCTTCCTTCCTTCCTTCCTTCCTTCCTTCCTTCCTTCCTTCCTTCCTTCCCTCCTTCCTTCTTTCTTGCTTTTTTTCTTTTTCGAGGTAGGGTCTCATTATGTAGCCTTGGTTGGTTAGTATTCACTATGTAGCCCAGGGTAGCCTTGGGCTTATGACACTTCTCCTTCAGCTTTACAAGTGGTGAGATTAGATATCAGATAGGTCAGATTTATATTTCATATGCAGAGTATTTGAGTTATTATATTTGAGTATTAAATGTAATTTTATACATGACAATTTCAAGAGGAAAGTGAAGGACATTTGTAAAGAAGCACATTTACATTTTACCAATTCTGTAATGAGCTGGACTGGAATTGAAGCCTCTTCTTATCATTGCGAGTTGCTTTCATGTGTTCACTGTTACCTCTTTCTCATGTGCCAGACATGTACCAGGCATGGCGGGAGCCTCTGGACACAATGCTTCCTGCCATGACGTCCTTCCTAGTCACAAGGCTGCCTATCTGATGGGCCTGACTGACCTTAATCATTTCTCAGATTAGAACATTAGATTCTTTCCATGAATCTTAGTAAGCCTGTTTGCTCTTTTGAATAGTCAGAGACTTTTTTGCACACTTAAGTGGGTATGTGTGCGTGCGTGTGTGTGTGTGTGTGTGTGTGTGTGTGTGTGTGTGTGTGTGTGTGTGTAGACCAGAGGTTGATATCCCAAGTCTTCCTTGATTTCTTTCCACCTTATTTTTTGAGACAGGGTCTCTAGCCAGCTTGCCCCTGGGGATGTCCTGTCTGCCTCCCTGGTCTTGAGCTGTGTCCCCAGTTTATAGGACCTTTCTCATCTGGTGCCTTTCAGCTGTGTGGGGAGAAAATGAACAGTATTTGAGGGTATAAAGGAAAGCCCCCTCCCTGCCCCCGGGGAAGGAGGAGGAGAGGAAGGCAGGCCATGGCTTTCAACAGGGCTGAGGTTCCTTGAGATCTGTGAGAGTCTCCTGACCAAAAGGAAGGTGAACGGGCTCTGCCCGTCCTCTGTCCTTTGATGCTCTGCTTGGCTGCTAAACTCAAGAAGGGATGCCATGTTAACTCTGCAGAAAAGTCACCATTTGTCTTTTATGGTGACATTTGTAACTTAGCAATGACCCTCCCTCCCTCCCTCCCTCCTTGATCATTGTATTGACACAGATTTGAAGAGCTTGATGGTCACCTTTAAAACTTTGCCCTGGGTCTGCGGAGGTGGCTCAGCGACTAAAGACACTTGCTTGTAAAGCCTGATGGCCTGGGTTCAATGACTCTCCACTCCGATAAAGCCAGATGCACAAAGACACATCAGGAGTAAATGAATGAGCCAGAACAACCACTTTGTTGTTATAATGAATTTATTTATTCATTATTTATTTGCAGAGAGAGAGAGAGAGAGAGAGAGAGAGAGAGAGAGAGAGAGAGAGAGAATGGGTGTGTAGGTGTGCCAGGGCTCTGTGCATCTGGGTCATGGGCTTTGAAAACAAGCACGTTACCCACTGGGCTGCCTCCTCAGCCCTCAGTTCAGATTTAAAAGACTTAATGTATGTAACAATTGTTTTTAACAAAGAAAAGGAAATGTTCAACCAATTCTTTGAAGTTAGGGTTGCGATGTAGTAAAGTAGTGAGTACACATCTCACCCAGAACCTGTGGGTCCAAGCTCTCCTTGGAGAGAGTCCTCACCATCTTCTTCCATGGCATGGTTGTATGTGTGAGGGGAAGATGGGTAAGGTGCTTCCTGACCAACATAAGGACCCGGATCCCTATCCCAGCACCGTGTACCGTCCAGTGCTGCTGTGGACAGCAGTCTCAGCACAGGGCGGATCCCTGGGGCTTGATGGCAACCCATGAGCTGTAGGGTCAGAAGAGACCCCATCTCAGAAAGTAACGTGGAGAGCAATTGAGGAAGAGCTTAGACTTCGACCTCTGGACTCCAAATGTCCACATATGTACTCACACACAGACATGGACACACACTCACATATGTGTGAAAACAGACAGGAGAAAAGAAAGAAAAGAAAAGAGAGAGAGGGAGCGAAAGAGAAAAGAGAAGAGAGAGAGAGAGAGAGAGGAAAAGAAATGAAAAGAAGAAAAGGCTCCTAACAGAGAATCCTATAAGGTTTGGGCCAACAATGCCTCTTTAAAACGTATGTAGAATAAAAGCCAGTCCTGGTGGGGCACACCTATAATTCCAGTACTTCAGAGGATCCTGAGTTCAAGGCTAGCATTGGCTACATGGTAAATTTCAGGCGGGGGGGGGGAGGGGGCTATGTGAGACCTGTCTCAGAAAAGCCAAATAAGCCAGTAAATGTAGAAACAAAAAGATGAAATTACTTCCTTTTTTTTTCCAATGGAAAGTTTAAGTAGCAGGTATTCTTTTAAACAACCAAGCAATCTGGGTGGTTGGCAGTGAAGTCAAGAGCCCAGGCTGGCTTCAGGCCCTGTAGGTTTTCCTACCTGAAATCAGTTCCTCTCAGGACTGTGTCTGGCCTGCTGAGTTCAGGACGCTCATTTGAGCCAGCGTGGCTGCCTGTGGTTGCCCTTGAGGATGGAGAGAAAAGAGTGGGCGGTTTCAGTACAGTTTCAATGTTGTTAATGCAAATAAATCTCAGAGTCAGTATTAATTGGCCCCTTATAGAGACCTTTCCTGAGGAAGCCAGTTCTTAAGTGCTTACCCTGGCAGCTTCTTTACACCTTTACGGTTTATTGTTACCTAATAAAAGTTTATTGATATGAAAATTCTACATCTATATGGATTTGTTGTTCCTGGTGAAACTCGGTTTAAATGTGCCTTCTTAAGAATGAAATCTTTATTAGCAAATTTCCTCTTTTTGCAACTTTAAAAATTGTTTATGTTTAAATAAACCATAGTAACAAAAAATCTTGGCACCTATATTTTGGTTCCCTTTGATCTTGGAGGCCAGCCTGGCCTCGAGTTGAATGAAGTCTCCGCCCTTGCTTTATTCATCAGACTAGAGCAGGGCAAGGGCAGGAGTGGAATTGGACTTAGTCTGCTTTGCTTGGGGTAAGACACTGAGTTTAGAAAGAAATGTCATGATTTCTGCTACTTATCTAATTACTTTTCAGAGAAATGGTTCTCTGACACTAGGTTGGGAATGTGATGGGATATGTGATATCTAAGAGGGTAGAAAAGAAAAATCATAAAATTAGATTCTAATAATCAATGTAGACTTGGAAATTGCCATTCCTGAGACTAAATTGTTGTTTTGTTGCTTATTCTGTCATTATTTTCTGGTTTCACTGTTGACAGTGAATAAATTATATAGCATTTCTGAAGAACTTTAATCAAATAATGAGAACGACCTTTAAATTACATGTGTGATGATTACTGGTTTTAACTAGTTAAAAACACAAAATTTCTAAAGAAAATTGATTAGTTCCCTGAAAAGAAACAAATGGATAAAGTGATCAGTCTAGTTTTTGTTCTGTTCTTATGTGATTAATGACCACAAGTGCGGAATGGCTTTGACCTTCAGCAGGTGGTCTGTGGAAGAGCACGTTTTCATAGCAGAGTCCTTGGGGGTGGGGGTTGTCCCTCTGTGGAACACGCCATCCTTACCTTATTTTTATCTTCTCTTCACATCTAGAGTTTAAAAGTTGTATACAATAGCAACCATAATATATAATAGAAAAACCTTCATTTTTTTCCTTTCTTTTATAAATGCATTTATGATCTTGTGTCTGACATCTTTTGGTCAAAAGAATTAACATAGACAGTACAGTTAAAATTGATTTCTCCTATATCCTAGGCAATGGGCTAGAAATCAAGTGTAGGAAAATAAATACAATTTATTCACTTTGGATTGCAAGGCCTAGGATCCCGTATGAGCCATACAGTGACTCCTATATAAGCACGTGACCTGCTCTGACAATTACTCATTCCTTTCATTCACACATCCCTCTATCTGACGTAGAGCGTGTTGATTTTGTATCTTTGGTGAAGAGCATGGTAAGCTGATGTTTGGGCATCGCAGCAGTGGGCATTACTATGGTGAACTAGATGAAGATCTGCCCTGGATGAGATGCCACCTCCATGTAAAACACAGGTCATTGTCAGAGTTGGCTCACCTTATATCCAGAAGTGCACTAGGCACACAGTAGGTGCGTAGTAAATATGGGGGGGGGGTCTCAGATGACAAAATCTGAGGTCTGCCTCTCCTTTTCCAATGGTTGGGGAAGACTTGATCTGGATTCTAATGGAAAATTGTTGCTGGAGACAAAGATCTAGAACCTTCTATGTGCAGGGCATATTAGAAACACACGTGTGGGTAACTAGATAATATGAGGTTTCATATACATTCACTCAAATCGGGCATGGTGGCGCACGCCTTTAATCCCAGCACTCAGGAGGCAGAGTTAGGAGGATCACCGTGAGTTCAAGGCCACCCTGAATAGTGAATTCCTGGTCAGCCTGGACTAGAGCGAGACCCTACCTCGAAAAACCAAAAAATAAAAAAATAAAGGATATATACATTCACTCAATTTTTTTAAAAGCAGTTTGGTGTTAATCTATATATTTAAAAATATTCTTATTCTTTTATTTATTTATTTGAGAGTCACAGAGAGAGAATGGGTGCACCATGGATTCTTGCCACTGCTAACAAACTCTACCTGGTGCATCTGGCTTTATGTGGGTGCTGGGGAATTGAACCTGGGCCTGTAAGGCTTTGCAAGCAAGTGCCTTTAACTGTCCAGCCACCACTGTAGCCCCTGTAGTCCATGTTTGTTTATATTAACTCTGGAGAAGTTATAGCTATATGCTGAGGATACTAAAAACATCTTTCTGTGGCATACATTTCCAGTATACATGCTTTTTGAGAATTTTCCTTTTAAAGTTCATTATTAAACTGATGGAATTTAATAACTAAACTGCTGTGTTTTAATGGCACTTATGAATTATTACTCAGTGGTGGATAATTTGGAAGTTTTTAAGTGGGTGAGATCAATTTCTTTTTTAATAAGCAATTTAATCCCAATGTTTTAAAGGACTCATAATGCATTTCTTTCTCCTTAAAATAGTGAGAGGATTTTCAGAAGTGGTGATATTTGAACCTAACAGCTGGTGAGATTCTAAAAAAAAAAAAAAAAAAAACAACACATTTTTACCTTAGGAAATCTACAGTGACCAATATTTAGTGTACTTAGAAAACACTAGACTTTTCTTAAAGTTTATATAATTGGATTTATCTAGGTTCTTTTTCTTATATCTTTATGTGTTAGATTTATAGAAATGTATTTCCAACTAGAATCACATTTTGGATCTAAAATGATTTAATTTAATGAGATACTGTAATTGTTTTAAAAAAGTAAACCTTCCTAGAGAATTTTTTAAAATGTTTTAAAATTTAAAACTTTAAAACACCCAAGTTAGTTTGTTATTTAAAATAAAGAACAGATTCTTATGATACAAAAAGCTGACAAACGACTCCTCTGGGCTGAGTTCATTATTTTGTAGTCACATGATCTTTAGTTGATAGAACCCTGTTTTTGACAAGAATTCTGTATTTTTGTGAAGTCCTTTGTTGTTTTATTTTGACCAGAGATACTTATAGATTGTTACATTTCCTAGACAGGTATGCTTGTGTTGGAAATGTCAATCGTGTTTCTTTTCATTTCATTTTTTTTTATTTTTAGCATGAAAACAAGATCCATAGCTATAAGTTATATTTTATGACAAATTTCTAATTCTTTTAGGCTTCTCGTCTAACAGAAATATATAGAAAGAATTATGTAGTAATGACCACAAAGCACTGATACCTTAGAGTTTGATCAAGATAGTTGTGTTTTGTGTGCGTCATATATATATATGTATATGTATATATGTATAATGTTTATGTGTGTTGGTATGCATGCATGTGTGTGTGGTAGCCAGAGATTGACATTACGTATGTTCTTCAGGTCATTCTCCACCTTATTTTTTGGATTCACGGTCTTTCATTGAACCCAGAACTCATCTATTTGGCTACAATAGCTAGCAATCAAGCCCCAGGAATCCTCCTATCTGAAATGACAGGGACCTCCTACAAATTAATACCAAATAGTGTTTTGTTTTGTTTTTTTAAACACACTGCCTTATATTATAAATTTTATTATACACCCTATGATTTTAAAAATTGCGTTTTATTGACACCACGAAAAACAGATAAACAGAACAGTTGAACTTTAGTGAATAATTTATCTTTGAGATTTTCTTTTAACACGTCCTCGTGGGGAAAAACTTCATTAACATATATAAATAGAAACAACTTGAGATTTCATACACCAGCACTTGTAATGGAGGTAGACCGAGTGGATGTTTTAGTACAGCCTGAAGTCACAACCCCAGTTGCACAGAGGTCCCCGATAGGAAAAAGTCAGAAACAGCTGGAGCAGATGTGTCCATGACAGGGTTTAGTGGATGGTACTTAGGAGGAAACAGTACCAGAAAAGTTGAAGTTTTTATCCTGACTTTTGTAGAAAAGACTTTTGCTGAAGCATATCAATAAAAGACTCAAAGATGAAAAACCAAATGCTCCTAATCCCAATCTTGAGGGACACCCCAAGAACATGCACTGTTTGTTTTTTCTCGTGCAAAATAACCATGCACAGAAATGGACGTGCCGTCCACTAATGCCATTGTGGACCTGTTTGGACACATGCCAGTAGTGACAGATCCGATGTCTCCGGAACTGGCCCCGCATGCCACTGCTCTCCATCCTAAGTCCCTGCACCTGCTTCATTCACTAGCCTAAAGCCCAGAGTCGTTGCTGGACATTTATAGGCTGACGTGGGAAAATCATTTGTTCAGAGAGAAATGGAGCAAAACAGTTCATTTCCACTAAGCACCTCTGTCTGGCTGTCCTCACATTTGCACAGTGCAGACCTGCAATATTGATTATTTCTCTTTGCCTCTCAGAGGCCTCCCCTGGGTGTCCCTCCACCCCCCCAGTTCTTCTATTGTCAGTATTGCAAAATGGGTTGGATTACACTTTGCTGGTTCAGATGCATATTTCATATTTTTATGATTGTTGTTAAGATTAAAAAATAGACCTGAAATACAGCTTAGAATAAATGTCATAATACTGAGGTTAAAAGGCTTTAATTTAAGGATTTCTTAATGTTGACCATGTCAATGGAGCCATTTCCATGAATCCTTGAATATTACAGCTTCCTTTTCTCCTCCTATTCTTTCCCCAATAGTGACGGTGCCTGCACGTCATAACTATGTCCTCCCCATCAAGGTGCCCCGGTATTAACAGAGCGTTAGAACACAGACCCAGGAGTTCTCTTCCCCTTATTGAATATGTGATCATGGGAAAGTTCATCTTGCCTCTGTAAACGAGCAACCATGAGAGTACCTGTCAGTCAGTCATTGGAGGATTGTTAGTAAACATGTGTGATGTCCTCAGAGGGGTTGCTGACAGTGGTGATGGGCAACCCCCCCCACCTCCAGACACACATCAAGTGTCAAACTCAAGGCAGTGACCCATGGTGACCATTCTGAGATCTGGGAGTGAGCAGAACCCACACAGCACATGAGGAACACGGAGTAGTGAAACTGAGGGCATTACTGACGTGGGTAATGGAAGGTTAAAGCCACGTAGCAGGAGCCCGCTGCTGCCCCTGGTCCCTCACTTCTGAGTGTCAGAGTGACACTTTGATCAGAGCGAGGCTGGCCTTGCCAGGAAGTGGCGTCACTGCCAGGGGGACACCCAGGGGTGCTGTCTGCTAGGTAGCCTGTGGTGAATAAGCCTGGTCATTCTGCTGGCTGCGTTTGATGATGATTTCTGTCAGGAAGACTGGGGCTCCAGCCTGAAATGTTTTATCCTGAAAAGCCTGGGAGGAACAGGTCATTCTCTAAGCATCCTTGAGTAGCTAAAGGAAGAAAAGGAAGGGAGGAAGAGAGAGAGAGAGAGAGAGAGAGAGAGAGAGAGAGAGAGAGAGAGAGAGAGAGAGAGAGAAACAGGCAAACAGGAAAGGCCTTGGCAGGAAATAATAAACTGAGTCTGACTTGAAATGTACGTGATTATTGATCACACCATTCCTCTCATGAATGGACTGCAGAGATCATGCTTTGAGCTCCTGGCCTTTGTGCACTGTCTGCTCTGTGCTTGGTCATTGACTGACCACCCAGCAATGTGGGGGTCCATGTGATTGATGTCTAGGTACTCAGGGTAGAAAAATTCAAAGAAAGCCATGAGCAGAGACCTAAGTGTCTACCTACTGGGGAAGAGTCAGGGTCCATAGGTCCCATCATGGCTCTCCATAAAATCCAACAGCAGCGATTCCCTGGAGAAAGAAATCAGAATCAAAACTCGCTAACCTTATGTTATTGGTCGTGTCCAATTTTTAACAATTTTACCAGATCCACAAACAGGGAAGTTGACCATTTCTCAGGAGAAAAGGTTGCCAGAGAAACTGCCTCTGGTGTGGGCCCCGTTGATAGAATCCACAGATAAACATTTCAGAGCAGCCATTATGAAAATGTTCAAAGATTAAGGTAAAACCATATTAGAGAATTAAGAGGAAATATGGTGACAACGACTTAACAAATATGCGGTCTCAATAGAGAAATAAAACTCTTTTTAAAAGGCCTCAGAGACAGCCAGGGCACATCTTAGTTATATCATTGTGTTGTAAGGAAATTAACTTTTTCCTCCACAAACACACACATCCCAGCCTCTTCTGAACTCAGGTTCTAACTCCGTTGGAATAGAGCTTGACATTGTTTTTTTTAAAGGTTTTTCAGATGGCTGTAACACAATTATGTTATGTGACCAACTCTGTAGACATGGCAAATGATTTTATAAATAATGTGTGAAAAATAGCCAACTTTAAAAAATTACTTCATACAAAAGATATAATGTTCTATTAAGAAAATAACCATACCTGCAGTCATTTTGTCCTGGTACTCAGTACTGTAGATCATCAGGGAGCTATAAATAAGAGGCTAAATAAAGGTGCTTTTTTTTTTTTAAACTGTTTTTGCCTCTTGTAAAATTTGTTTTGTGGAAGTATTGAGTTTTAAAAATTAACGTTGTGCTGGCGAGATTGCTCAGTGTGTAAAAGCACTTGCTGTCTAAGTCTGAAGGCAGGTCTGATTCCCACACTCATGGAAAGCTGGAGGCGAGTAACACATCTGTAATCCAGTGTGTGGAGGAGGAGGAGGGGGTCCTGAATCCGTGACTGTAGTTTACAGTCGTAATCAACAAGAGACCCTGCTTCAAACAAGGTGGATGACAGGGACTGACTGATATCATGAGGTCCTCCTCTGGTCTCACATGGGTTCCCATCACACACACACACACACACACAATGCTAATTACAGTCGTTTTGGATAAAGGTCCCAAGCTGCCTGTGACATTGTGTTGCATTTATCACTAGTGAAGCCATATTCCCTGAAATTTTCAGGGAAACAATGTGAGTGATGAACAGAGGCACAGTCACTAATGTAAGAGTTTCTATAATTGTCCTGTTTATTTATTCCTTTCCACTAAGTCTGTAATTAACATAGCTCATCTAGAATGACACTTTCCTGAGATCTCTGCGCTTTCTGATAGTCTAGTCCACACACTTGAGAATTATCCCAACAGGGAACCTACAGTAGACCTTGTCAGTTCACTGTACACCAATTTAACAACAAACCTAGGCTTCTGTTTTGAAGAGAGAACAAATACTCTTAATTTTTTTAAAATAAGAGCTTGTTTGTTAATACTCATATGCTGGCAAAAATCTTACAGGATTTTTATGTGAATTTTATTCTTGAGGAAAGGAAATGAAAGGTGTTGCACGCCTTTAATCCCAGCACTAGGGAGGCAGAGTTAGCAGTTCAAGGCCACCCTGAGACTACTTAGTGAATTCCACGTCAGCCTGGGCTAGAGTGAGACCCTACCATGAGAAGAAGAAGAATAAAAAAAGAAATAAAAACCCATAAAAGCAAATGATGTCAACAAATTCATAAAATTCATCCAAGCACACTCATGGGAAGCATTTCCATACGGATGCATTTAGTCAGCATCTGTTTGGTTTTCTTTCTATGGATGGACACAGATTTATGTTTTCACAAGTATGATTTTCATTATGTATGTATGTATGTATGTATGTATGTATGTATGTATGTATGTATGGTTACTAAAATCTTTGCATTTGTTGCTTCCCGTCAAAGTTAACTAGCATTTGGTGAGCACAGACTGTATGAAAACTTATTAAATAGATCTTGCTTTATTATCAGCAAAGTAGCTAGAGTAATTACCAAGTACTTTTCTAACCTTACCAATGCTGAAATCACCCTAGATGAGATAAAATCCGACTTCCAGTAATCTTTGAGATGTCAGTTTAACATCTCCTTGTTTCCTTAATACGGTGGGCTGTCGATTTACTATTTTAACAGTAATTCACTCATATTTTGGGAGGGGGAGGTTGATGCTGACCTTAAAACAGGAGATTCATCTAAAATATTTACCCCAGTGTCAAAACAGAGCAATTATTCTGGAAATATTAACTAGGATGATATTTGATTTATTCCTTTTTCTTTCTGGTTATAAAGCCAAGAGTGTAAGAAATGAAAAACTCACAAATAAGCAGTCCATTTCTCAGTAATAAACATTGATGTTACATTAAAAAAAATGGAAATTGATGGGATTTAAGTATTTTTCCTTTAGGGGACAGCTCATCAGTTTCATTGATTATGAATACTTTTTTGGTTTGAAACGCTCCCTGGTATTATTTTGACTGTCAAAGGAAATAGATGTTACAGGGGAAAGAAATTTCACTTATTGCTTGTTTAATTGAACAATCTGATTACAGAATATTTATTGTAGTTATGCACATATACTTTACTAGCCAGTGGGGCTATAAGAGAATCATCAGTGTAGCAGGTAGATAGATGCAAAAAACGAAAATGCACAGAACCATATGGTAATAAGTAAAGTTTAATGCGAATTGTCAGAGAGCCAGAATGGAGAAAAGAGAATGTTTTTGTTCTAAAACAAGTGGCATTCTAGCTTTTGGCAAACACTGTTCATCCCCACCTTTTCTTGCATTGAACATACACATGCCTTCATGAGATGATCTCTTTGTCCTTTGGCTTCTGTATTAGAAGCTTATTAAATTGAGGAAGGTTGCTGTTTCCTTTTGTTGCTTTAATTTTTTTTTAGTTACTATGACATAGGTTTAAAAATTCTCCCATTACCCAATTTAAGCAGTAAGGTGTTTAGCTATGTAGCTTCCCAAATAACTTTCAAGAGCAGGGGATAAAAATCACTTAGAGTTATGACAATCATCTTAAAAACTAACTAAAACAAAAATTGAAGGAATCAGTTTAAAACTGCAGTCACAAAGCTTCATAATTCAGTTTTTGACCAAGCAGTAAGAATTGTGAACTATGGCTCCAAGCCAGTCCTTTAATAGAACACTCTAATATTCCTAATATTTTCTAATTATGTGATTTATTGTTTTATCATGGAGTCATAATTGCAAATCACCCTTGATTTTAAATAGGTTGCACTCTGAAATTTTATTTGATGTCACTTGTTTGAATTTCCACATGGCTTTTGCCATGAAGAAAGAATAGCTTGGGGAACCGTTCAAGTATTTTTTTTTCAGCTGAGTCAAATCTATGATAAAGATTTAAATGGAATTATTTGTTCAGTGCAGGATCAGGAAGCGAGGTCATGTAGATGACCTTGTTGGGGGATTTGGGAAATGCCTTTTGCAAGTTAGGTCTGTTTATTTGTCCTGCTTTGCTTATCTTTATTTTTTTTTTAGATCAAAATTTGTCTTTATTGTCTAAATAAGCAAGACAAAACAGGAAATATTTTTCTAAAAATTTAACATAGATTTGAAGTTAAGTTCATTAAAGTTACATACTTACTAAAGAAAATATGAAAATATGGCAAAGATAAAACTTCAAATTACGCATTATGTCTTCATTTAATTGCTAATATTTTAGTTTATTTTCTCTTAAGCCTTTCTTTAATGTGTGGTATTATGAAGTAGGTTTTTTCTTTTTTTAAATTTATATCTTTATTATGAATAAGTGTATACATTGCATGAGCAAATCTTGTGGATGTGTCCCCGTTTCCCTCCTCTCTGTCCCCTACCCAGTGGGGTCCTTCCTTGGTAGGCATATTTTAATATTAATACTGTATCTTTATTCCTTATAAATTCATTATCTTTACCACTTATTAATATTCTACCTATATTCTTTATGAATACTGTATCTTTTCACATATGTTTAGAGCCCTCATCGTATCATAAACTTCAGGGAAAACCTCCCATTGCTGGGGTTTGTGTCTAAGCTTAGTGTTCTCGTGTGAATTTGAGAATCATAAAAGGGTCATGCCCACCTTAGAAGATGCATCCTAACCCAGGTGACCTGCTGGCTGCATTCTTAAGAGACATACACACCTGCGATGCAGGGTAGACCCAGACACAACTCAGCTCTTCTGGTTGGAAGCTTCTAGCAGCGAACAATTTCTTTTACTTAATTGTTGAGGCAGCAATTAATATATGTACAGTCAAGAATACGAAAGTAAGAACAATATGGCCTTTATTCCACCCCAAGGATGAAAATTGTTCTTGGTTCATTGTTATACTTGATGTTTATAAAACTTGATGGTGTTCATAAAGTCAGTTAAATTTGTCATTTTTCCTTGAATTTGCTAAAAGGTCCTATTTAGATGTCCTTATGCTTGATGATAGGGAAAACATCTTGAGGGGAATTTTAAGATGTCTTAGAAGGATAATAAACCAAAATAAAGATAGCCAAAAGCAAAGTAGCTGGAAGTGAATTTCAGATATGTAATTAAGAATAAATGAATTTCTGACATCTCTTGACTGTCCTTGAACCTTATTCTTTGACAATGCTTAATTAAAATAAGCTATTTGATACATGCATTAATGTTTAACGATTTTTTCTTTCTTCTTCTGTTTTCAGGTTTCAGTAGAGCAGCCTTACCATTTGGGTTAGTGAGACGAGAGCTGTCCTGCGAAGGTTACTCCATTGACCTGCGCTGTCCTGGAAGTGACGTCATCATGATCGAGACCGCTAACTATGGTCGGACAGATGACAAGATCTGTGATGCTGATCCATTTCAGATGGAGAACACAGACTGCTACCTCCCAGATGCCTTCAAAATCATGACTCAAAGGTAAGTATGCGCTGCCCATAGACCAGCCCAGCTCCTGGGTGCAAGGTGTGAGCTAGCCCACTCCTGGGTGCAAGGTGTGAGCGAGCCCAGGTCCTGGGTGCAAGGTGTGAGCGAGCTCAGTTCCTGGGTACCAGGTGTGAGCTAGCCCAGGTTCTGGGTACAAAGTGTGGGCTAGCTGTAGCTACCTTGGGGTACCATTCAGTATAGTTTCACTCCCTATGCATTTTTTAGG
Organism: Zapus hudsonius; assembly: GCA_004024765.1. Lineage (NCBI taxonomy): Eukaryota > Metazoa > Chordata > Mammalia > Rodentia > Dipodidae > Zapus > Zapus hudsonius. The sequence continues at coordinate 105,555 of PVHP010000375.1, read as the reverse complement.
CTGCACATCTAGAATTTTAAATAGCACTTTCGGACAGGCTTCTTGCTTATAACAATATGCTGGCCATATCCCACTCATCTAACTTCCCAAGGTCAGTGAAGGGCATCTTGATTGCTTTCCACTTTGCACCCCTGCAAATAACATCGTAACTATCCATGTGGAGGTGTACGTGTGGGTGTGAGTTTTCAGTTCATTTGAGAAAAATCAACCAAGATTGCTGGACTGGATAGTAAGCAAACATAAAAGTTTTATAAGAAGCCTCTAGCCACACATGATGGAGTCCCTGCCCTTGTGAGGCTGAGGCAGGAGGATTTCAAATGCAAGCCCATCCTAGACTACATGTCCTCCACAGATAATTTTCAAAGGAAGCTTGGGTCCTGTCTTCTGAAGTTGCTGTTCCATTTTGCATCCAGCATACAAAAGGGAAATCTTGTTGACTGGTGCTTTGCTGGCACTCAGGGGTGACAGGGCTTGAATTGTAGCCATTCCAATGCCCATGGGCTGGCCTTACATAGATTTTTGATTTGCAATTCCTCCATGACACTCAGCAGAGAGCATCTCTTACCTTCTGCACGCGTTCCCTGGCTTCTCATTCATCTTAGCACAGTTTAATTGGGCCATTGCTTTTCTCATTGTTTAGGTTGAGAATGCCTTTTATATTTTGAGTGAAAACCTTTTTTTTAAATCAGTTATTTCTTTGGCAACTATCTTCTTCCAGATTTTGGTGGCTGTCCTATAATCTTGTTTGTAACATAAAAATTAGTAACAAACAAAAATAAAACCCTAGATGTACGTTAAGAAAGTGGTTAGCTAAGGGCAGAATCCTTTGGTTTCTCTCTGGGACTATAGATGAAATCTTTTCACCAACCTAAGCAATTTCTAATTATCTTCCTTAGTAGATTTAGCCTTACTCGGTCTCTTTTGCCAGCAGATTAGAGGGACGGTGTGGTGCTATCTGTCTAGTGAATATAATCAGAGATGGAAAGTGTCTCTGGGGACAGCAATGGGAGTATCTTCCTCATCAACTATTATGTCGATCGTTAGAGTAAACATTCTGATAAGGTTCTACTTCTCATTCCATACCACTCTGTTTTCTTTTATTAATTTCTGCATTTCTAAAATGATTTTGAAGATGAGGCAAAAATTATCTTTTTTAAAAAAGTTCATAACTGAATACTTTTTTTAAAATTTAAAATTAGGAAGGTTAAGGTTGGGGGTAACAGGTAACATGACATCATCTAGTGTGGTTTCTGTAAACTGTCATAAATCAGTCTTTAGCTTGTTGGGAAGGAGTGCATTTCAGGCAGGTGGGCAGACTATAAAGTAGACATATAGTCAGATGGGGCAGGATATCTGAATTCCTGAGTGGAAATTCCTGAGAACTTCTACTTTATTAAGTAGGAGCAGTTTTTATTTCTTTCTCTACTAAGCGCCAGTTCATTAATGGCAGAAAGTAGATAAGACAGATGCGCCCTGGCTGCCCAGGGATGTGCCCTAAGGCATCCATCCTAATTTGAAAATCTCTTAAGTCAAATGCATTCACTGCTCTTCCCCTAGTGAACCCACCAGGCCTCCTGGCATGCGGAGTATTTGCCCCCCACCACATGGCTGGCTGGGAGGAGCTGTTGCTGTCAGACTTCTTGAGCGATGGTGGTTCCCGGGCCTCCCACTACTCTGGGCAAAGATCTGAATTGAATGTTTGACTTGACCACATGTGCTAAGGACTGTTAACCACGTGGCACTGAACTCTTGGTGTTCTTCACCTCATCGTTTTCCTGGTATCTTAGTTAACATTTTTCTCTACCTAAGTAGTGGTCTTGCTACTCTATCCGTCAGTTCTTTGACGGCTCACTTTCCCAGAAATTCATGGATTCATTATGTAGAACGCATCACTAAAGTATAAAGGGATATGGAAGAGTCACCAATTTTGACATCATTATAACTTTTATATATTTTGTGTACTAAGCAAACCTTTAATCATTGTGTTTAAAGCCTTCGTCTTCCCTACTGTGTTTCCTTCTCTGGAACACATGAAGGGAATTCTAACTTGCTTATTAGATGCTCTTATAATAGGTTAGCGAATTTTCCATTTGGGGCTGGTCAGTACAGGCACAATGGAAAAAAAATCAGATAAAGGCTTAAAGGGAAATTTGGAGAAAGTATTTAAACTATCCATGTCCTTAAGAGTCTGTACTCTTAAGAACATGGGTGACAGTGTTATGTGTTAGAATGTTGTTTTTTAATGGAAATACTATAACTAATTTTTAAAATGTTGATGCTCATTATCTAGGTGGTTTTAAGAAATGAAGGAATGAGAATGTCAGAATTCCACTAAATGTTTTTACTTTTAATTTTTTTGGAGGTAGGTAGGGTCTCACTCTATCAGCCCAGGCTGACCTGGAGTTCACTATTTCTTTCAGATGATGGCTCTTAAATCTGTAGAACATTCCACGCATGGCATTTCACATTTGGTGAACTGTCTATGCTAGATATGTGTGGTGCATGCCAGTGATTGACAGCTCATCCATTCTTCACACATTGGCCCAGTGTTGCCTTAAGAGTTAGGCATCCAGAAGCAGCCCAGATAGAATTAGAAACTTAATATTTATTGTGTAGGATTGTGTGGTTTTTATTGAGCTCAAGAAAGAAGAAAGAAAGGAAGAAAGAAAGAGAAAGGTATTAGGAGTTTCTGAAAAAAAAGGTCTGGGAGCTGGAGAGGTGGCCCAGTGGATAAGGTCTTGCTAGAAATATCTACTGACCTAGGTTCAATTCCCCAGTACCCACATAAGCCAGATGCACAAAGTGGCACATGCATCTGGAATTCATTTGCAATGGCTAGAGGCCCTGGTGTTTCCTCTCTCTCTCTCTCTCTCTCTCTCTCTCTCTCTCTCTCTCTCTCTCTCTCTCTCTCTCCCTCTCTCTCCCTCCCTCTCTCCGTCTCTCTCTCTCTCTATGTTCTCTCTGTGTGTGTCTCTCTGTCTCTCTCTTGCAAATAAATAAATAAAATATTTGGAGGCTTTTTTGTGCCCATTCTCTCTCACCCCTTCTCCTTTCAAGACTAAGAATATTTAAAGCATCTCATAGGTTATCTCAGACACCATCCTTGCACTGCAGACTATAGCGAGCATGCGAGATGAAACATGGGCTCCAGGATTGTTTGAAAAAGGCTGCATTTCTCATGAATCCAGGACTTTTCAAAGGATTTAGCTATTGAGCAGATTAGCTTCTAAGAAAGCTTGCTAAGGTCTGTCTACCTTTTTAATCAAAATCTCCAAACAGGGCATTGGTACAAAAATGGGAACACTCCAAAGCTAACAGCAGAAACACTGTTTTAAAGTTATAGTGCTACAACTTCGTGATTTATACTTATTTCTCATCATTTCATTGGCAGAATGACAGCTTAGCATCCATAGTGTATTGCCGAGGAAAGCAAGGTTCACTTGAGTTCAAAATTAGTTTCATAGTGGTAACTTGTAAGTTCCCTGTCTAATACATGTCAGAATATAACCCTTTAAGGAAGTGTGTCATTGTTGATTCTCTTAGTTACTAATAACTAAAAAACCATGTTATTTGTAGTTACTATCTTTGTAACTAGATTATTATGAATCATATACATATATAATAACTGGACCTTAAAAATATCAAAGACTCAATAATTCAGCAAAAATTCCCATTTAAATTATTTTTAATTTTTTTAAAAATTAAAAAAATCCAAAAATAATTTTTAAAAATCTTCATTTAAAAAGTCTGACATATTTATGCTGGAAGTATTTTAAGTATCTTATCCTAAAAAAGAAGAAGATGAAATTCTTTCTTTAAAGGATTTATAATTTAATAGGTTAAGGAATAGTCATTATTACAGACAATGTTTTCGGCATTCCTTGAAATTAATTGCTCTGGGACAACTTGATACAAAATGCTTACAACACTTTGAAGTCATTAACAAAAATGATTTCTGCTCTTAATTTGAAGTGTTTGATTAATAAGAAAATGAGAATTTTGCTACCCGTTCTGGTCCTTTGCCACACTGGAAGACGACAGTGCCATGGGCATCTTAAACCAGTGTACTGTGGTGGGTTCTTTTCTCCAGCTGTGTCTCAGTTTTCACTGGTAACAATCCATCCACTCCATCAAGGTGGTTCACGGTTTTCGTTAGACTTAATAATCGGTCTTTTAAGTTTTTAAGCCCTTTGGCCTAGAAGTCTGAAAGTCATTCATATTTGTATATTTTTCGATTTTGATAATGTCCACGAGTCGGTCCTGCTCTACAGAGTAAGTCACCTTGTCGTGTGCACCTGAGCATAGCATTGGTCAACTCAAACAGGTACTAAAAGTAGCACATGCAAGTAGTGTAGGCTACCCCGAAGAAGAATCTGTGTTTCAGTTTTTCTCTGATAGACCAGTGTATTTTTGGTAACTTACTGAAATGCACGGTTTTAAAAATGTTTTTAATTTTATTGCAATCACCTAAGGAAATGTCATGTCCTAGACTTGGGATTCTTCAAAACTGGTTTTCTAAATTGCCCAGCACATGTGTGAAGAGCAGTTGGTTAGAACCTCCTGCCAGAACTAGACTAGTTTCTCTCTAACTAATATTCAGTCTGCTGCCCCGCTGGGGCTCCTGGAAGCAGAATGCTTAACTCAAGAGTGGACGCTGTTTACACAGGTGTGACAGTCACTTGCTGGGTCAAAGAGGAAGGTGCACAGGCAGCAGACAGAAAGCTGACAGTGTGGGTGAGCGGATGATGTGACCCCAAGGTGAACAAACTAAAGGCCCAGAGAGCACCAGCATTTAGTAAAGGAGAGAGATCACCTCGCCATCAAGGGAACCATCCCAGGCCCAGGACACAGGAGGGTCTCTAGCTCAACAGTAAAGCACAAAAGACACACATTGTTTTTCTTGGCTGTCTTGAATATTGTTATTCTATTTTGACAGCTCAAATTACACACACACACAGACACGCACAGTAGAATTGCCAAGATTGAATAGTTTTAGGAAAGATATTTAGAAATTGGCCTTGCATCATTCACCAAAAGTTAGATGAAATGTCTGCTCACAAGGATCATCATGACTTATGACACTGGTACAATTCATGCATTCATTATGCTAAAAGAAAAGGTAAAGCTTTAGGCCCTAGATCTCAGGTATAATTGAATTACTGCAAATCACATAAAGGTTGCGCTGGTGGAAATGAATGCCAGTACATAGATACCCCAAAATCATTCTTTTTCTGTCCTCAGCTTCCCCTTTCTTACGACCATCATTGTCCTGCCCTTTATTTCTAAATATAATCAGTAAATTTCCTTTAACATTCTTTAACTCCAGAGCAAGTGGAGTGGTGGTATTTCTCATATTCCAGATTATCTCCTATTGAACGAGCTTTGGGATACCAGATTGCAAGATCCTCAAAGGGGATTTTGGGGTCTTCATCCCATTTGGCCCAATTGGCTGTCTTCTTGGCTGCACTGTGTATATAGTCTCACTTGTTTTGCAAATATCACTGGGAAGAACTGATAATATATATTTTTCTTTTCCCCTCTTCTAGTCATCACAACCTTTTAAAAAGGTGGTATTATTTGGCACAGATGTTGAAGCCTCCAATTACCTATCAATAACTTAGCAAAAATTTTATTCATTTAATGTATTATATTGGGGTTGGCCATGTGTTACCTGAGGCTGGTGTTGAACCCCCAACTGTCTTGTTTCAGCCTCCCAAGATTTTAGATCCTGGAATCCCTTGTCTGGGATTCCGAAGCAAGAGCCACCACAGCTAGCCCTGCAAAATTATTTTTCAATAATTTTGGTATTTGATTCTGTTATTTACATTCAATAAATGTCTTTTCTTTTCAAATATGCTAATATATTAATTGCATATAAAATATTTATACAAGGAGCTGTTGAAACACACGCACACAACTTGACTATAAGGGGTGGTTCACGTCGAAGCCTCTCAGAATTTTGCCAGGAGAAGCCATTAAAATGCAGTCACGCTTCTGGCAGACTTCATGATTATGGATTTCAGTTTGCGTGTACTTTCCTTGGCATACAAGGCTCTCAGCTTTTATATTGATCATTTAGACTACGTCAAGAAGCTTTGTGTCTCCGGCAGAGCCCTATGGAAGAGTTCTCAATGTGATTTATACATGTTTCCTGATCTTTCTTTGCAGGGAGCAAGAAACTTCCCATGTCTTCTTCTAAGATCTTCTGGTCTCCCCCATGCTAATGGCCTTTCCCAAGAGATAGAATTAGCACAGTGTGTGTTTTCACCCTAGGTGCTGGTTCGTAGTATTTTGAAGTCTAAGTGCTTCCTTGTCGGGGTTATTCAGTACACTTACGCATTCCCAATGGATGTGAGCCTGCTGCTTCTCAGAAACTGCGTTCAGGCCCTGATGTTCTTCATCCCAAGAGCTTTTCTGGTTCTGTGGTGTCATGTTTATTCACCATTTGTCCATTAGGATGGAATATATATGGGGAAAAAGAAATAACCCGGGTACTGCTAGCCTGTCATGTCTATACAGCCTACCTAGGTTATTTTCTGTGACTTGACAGGTTTCAACGAATTTATTTCCAGACAACTCAGTGGGATTCTATAACCATAACTCCTTGGCTAAGGCTCTGAGAGGTTACTGGTCTAGATTCTTAACCTTCCTAGAGTGATAAATAACCATTAAAGCTCTAATTGGAATATCTAATTAGACACATAGTTTTCATGTCACTTCGTGATGGGCATTTGAATCAAAGCCCTCATTATTGAAAGGAAAAACCACGGGCAGTCAAAAACACAAGCTATATTAAACATTCACATTTAGTGTGTGAGAAAGACTAATAAATTATAAAATAGCTCAGAAGAGAAGTCATCTAAATATCCCTTATGACCCTGCTTAAACGAAGGAAGAAGAAATCGTGCCACATCAAGGGTCCTCCCACGTGGGGACCTTGGGGTCTCCTTTTAAAATGAAAATTAGTAATGCAGTTCTCCTACTAGGTGTGTCAGAGTAAAGGATGAGGCTGCATTGCTTGCCACGGATATTCCTAATATGTAGGATTTGACCTTTTATACTATGTCTGTTGGTGGAAGAAGACAGTATCATTTTTTCCTAAGGATACTAAGTTATTAATATATATATATATATATATATATATATATATATATATATATATATATATATAATCTAAGGAATTAATCAATGAAATTGCTTCTGGTCTGGAACAAAACCTTGAAACTTTGAATTTCTTTTTTCTAGGACAGATACAGGCTGAATAAGGGGTGAAGAAAGTTAAGGGCTTTTTGTTTTGTTTGGTGTGTTGTTTTCTTTCGAGAGTGTAGCCCAGGCTGCCCTCAAACTCAGGCTTCTTCTGCCTCAATCTCCTGAGTCCTGTTATTCCTGGTCTTTGCCACCATGGCAGGCTCTTAATACAGCTTTTAATCTGCAATGATAACAAATAAAGAAAGCTTAAAATGATCAGTAAATGCCTAAAAATAGACTTTTAAACACAGCTGTGAAGAGTAAAGACATTTTAGAGTCACTAAATTTGATAAAGATTTGGCTCTTTTTCTTACTCTCTGTCCTGTCCCCTGCCTCAAATGCCCTCATAGACCAGAACAGAATTATGATATAATAATGCATATTATTTACCAATCTCCCAACACTTTTGGAAAAATATTAAGAATTTTCTTTTTTAATTACCCTTGTACATTTACTGAGCTTTTGAAATAAAGACTACAGATTATTTGGTAGAGAAAAAAACCCCTCAGTCCTTTTTTTCCCTCCAAATCTTTATTTTGTTTACTTATTTCGCAGTTTAGAAACAGGCTAATAATGTAGTCTAGAGCAAACTTGCTCTTCCATTATTTTAGAATAGTTTAAATTGTCTCCAACATTATATACTGAAATTGTTAACATGCGGATCATAATAGCCACACGGGAAGAACACAGAGTACCAACCACTATTGATACTGTAGTTGGCACACAGTGTGAGGAAAGTTATTGTGAGCAATGAGTTTCCTGTTGGCATTTTACTAAGACGTAGTTATCTGTCTTGCAGATCTTAATGACCCATTCTTCTTACTATGCTGTGTGCTTTCCTTAAATATATTGTCGCAATTTAGATATTTTAGTGCCGTTTATTATTCTGCAATTAGTTTTAGAGCTAATAATATCTCTTTCAGATGTTTCTAGGAAAAAAATCTCATTATGAAGGAATACAAAGAAGTGTGTCTGTCGTCTTTTGATATTTATTTATTTTATGTCCATCAGTCAAGGTTATCACATTGCTAATCCATGTAATAGTTCTCCAAGTATTTCCACATGGATATGCAACCAGGATGGGAATGTTTTAGAACTCGCCTAGACACACTGTTTACTGATATTAGACTTTCATTGCTCTAGCCAACACCTAGCTTACTGTTTCAAGGTTTCAAATGCAAAGTCTCCTGGATCCATTGCTTTGGACCTGATCCAGAGCAGAACATCATGGTGGTAGGAACAGGTGACAGGCGAGGGTTGTGTTTGGTGACACACTGACAAAGCTACAATATTAAACATCAGGTTTTGATTGTCTTCTTTAACTTCTCTTTTAGTCTTCCCCTTCTTCATGGAGGCTTACAGGTAGCCAGGGCCATTTTGGAATATCCCTGAGTGAAGTTCAGTTTGTCTGGGTTTAGTGGGGTTTGGAGTTTGTTGATGAATTTGTACAGTTGAGTTAGTGATCGCAGTTCTGGGGAAGAAATGACCTTAGAAATCCTGTTACTTGGACTTCCTTATTCAACATGCCATAAATGCCAAGTCACACATCACATTGCCCTGTGTCCCATGGCAGTTGATGTAGGGAGAAGGGAAAGAGGAACGAGGTCTTTAGTGTGTAGAGTGAGTCAGCATTTGTGGATACTGCAGTCATGGTCATGTATTAACTAAGTAAGACTTCCAGGACTCATTTAGCCCATGTTGATTACTAACCAACCTGCTCTGCTTGTAGTATAGATTACAGAGCGCACATAGCAAGCACAGTAGTTACAGTTATAAGTTATTATGTTCCTCTTTTCTTGTTTAAAGTATTTACTTGTGAGCAGAAAGAGAGAGAGGCAGAGGGAGAGAAAGAGAATGGGCATGCCAAGGTCTCCACCTGCTGCAAACAAATACCATAGCAGGTGCCACTTTGTGCATCTGCTTTTCTGTGGGCACTGGGGAATAAAACTCGGGTTGTTAGGCTTTGCAGGCAAGTGCCTTAACCACTGAGCCATCTCTCCAGCCCATCCTCTCCTCCGTTGATGTGTATGGTATACCATATAATTTCACAGAGTTTTTTGGGATGCAGGTTGAAGCACTGCATCAAACCTCAGTATATGTAACCATGTAGGTGCCCCCATTCTAGGCATCCCAACTATCAATGGCAAGAAACAAATTTCAACCAGCTATTCCCAAGGTGGGGTGGGGGAGAAACTGGTAGAAATAACCCTATGAAATTATTATATGATGAAGTAATAAAGACTATGCCACTAAGAAATGAAAATATTAGAAAGAAAATGCCAAGCAACAAATTCAATTTTTATTTGACTTGATTCTTGTTGGTTGTAGTAGTTGTTGGCTTTAAATTTCTTGTTCATTGTGACATCCTTTCCCCTCCAACTCCTATGTACTTTGCCCACTGGTTTTCTACTTTCAAATTTTCTATATTGTTAAGACATGGTTGTTTCTGCCATCGAACCAGGGCCTTTGAAAAACTGAGGCAGGAGTTTGTGGCCAGCTTGGGTTATGTGGACAAGCAGTATCTCACCACACACACACACACACACACACACACACACACACACACACACACACACACACACCACACAAACACACATACACTCACACCACACACATACTTCCCCACACACACACACTTCCCCCCCACACCATACACCACACACACATTACACACACACACACACACACACACACACCACAACTGTTTATAAGCTTTTGCAGGCTAGGAATCTTGAATGTCACCTTGCTCCTTTTAATTTCCAAGGTGATCGCTCTGAGAAATTAGAACACTGAGCACCTGACAATCCCAAGGTGAAGGGTGTGTTTCTAGACATCCCACTGTGTGGAGTCACCATTTTTTTCTCAAATGTATAGGATTTGAGAGAGGAGAGGTGGAAAGATTTAAGAAATTTAACAAGTCTGTTCATTTTAAGGGTCATTAATTAACTAAATAAGATAGTAACATATCATTCAATAAGTTGAGCTAGGACATTTCATTTGCACAGGTGATGCTAAATAAATACTTAATTTTAAGATGCCGTACTATATTATGGATTGAGCAAATGAGGTTTAAATTAAATGAGGAGTAAACAGATTTTAAACAGATTATACTAATAGACTTCCTTTCTCTCCTCCCCCCACATCTCCCTAGTTGTGGGTATTTCCTTTACCCACAGTCACCATTTTGGGGACAAAGCTGTCATTTAAATTACATTTCTTTAGTAGTACATTTCAAAAGATCTCTAGTAAAAAAAATATCTTTCAAAAAAAAAATCACAGTCCCCCCCACCACCACACACCCAGTGTTCTTCTTAGAAATTGCTATAACAATGAAAAAAGAAAAGACAAGAGAATGTATGCTGACTTTTCTAGAATATTCTGTCGTTGGTTACACTTGGCTAGGATCTGGTCTGAAGATCTCAGCATTCATTTGTTGAACTCTGTATGTGTGCCTGTGTGTGCATACATGTCCCTGTGATGTGGGTGCTCACGTGCCATGGCCCACACGTAGAGGTCACAGGATAACTTCAGCCATGCTGGTTCTTAGCGTTACCTTATTTTTGAGGCAGGGTCTCCCTTTGTTTGGCATTGTCCTCCGGGCAGGCTGGCTTCTCCTGCCCTCACCTCTCACTATAGCAAGCTGGGATGGCAAAGACCCTCCGTAAGGTCTGGTTTGATGTGGGGTTGAGGATCTGAACTTGGGTACTCAAATTTGTGCATTAAACACTTTATCCACTGAGACATATCCCTTATTATATCCATGTGTGTTATTTACAAGAGTATTTTAAAGTGATTCAGTAAGCAATACAGGGGGAAGATTCTAAGTTGTAGCTCAGAAAAAAAAAAAACCTTGCAAAATTTATGTTAGAAGCATTACTTAACACAGTATAAAGATAAAAAGAAAATAAATATAACTTGATATTTCCTCCACTCCCCATCACAACAAACCCTTCACTGGGAAAGCCTTATTCCTTTTTCCTCCTTCCTTCTCGACTTCTTATTCATTGCCACCTTGTAATATCCAGAGAGCACGTAGTTTAGGGATCTGAATAGAGAAATATATTTGGATAATTACTAGCCTGCACACCCTGTAATTTATACTCAAGGGATAGACTTGTAAAATACTTTTTAATACAACATTATTGTTAAAAACAAGGAGTAACTTTTGTTTTTACATGGCATGCCCTGAAATAAATATCAATTCAACATGACAAAAAAAAAAGATAATTTTTGACCTCTGGTTGTGAGTTGTTTTGTGAAGTCTGCACATTTGAAAGGTGCGTATGAACAGGTATGTTAGACAGAAATGACAGATAATGGTCATAGTGAATATTATAAGTTGACTTAGGACATTTATATGTACACTGTCATTTATTTCATTCCTTGACGACAGACCTTTATTAAGCCGCAATGATTACTGAATGTGAAATGTAACCAAGATTATTTTTTATTCAAATATAATTTAAATATTCATCAAAGGGAAGTTATGCTTGAGACTGACAGAGACTATTAACATCAAAAAGTATAATTAACTGCATTGGGTGTCATGGAGTAGAGTTAGCCAAATAGCCGAGAGGTCGAATTGCTCTGGAGTTTGAGAAGCGATGGTTTTATTTTATGCTGTAGCTATGGAATTAACAGTAATGTGGTTTCCTATGTGGGCCAATTAAAAGCTGCCTGTTAAGGTTCATTGCTCTATAGGAAACCCATTGAATATCGCTTAGTAAACAGGATCGGAGTGTCAGCATGGACAAGAAGGTAAAATCAACTCCAAGCCTTCAGAATGGAAAGCAGTGTTAAAGGAACAGACTTTTCAAGCACCCCTGGAGCTGGGTACCCCAGAGACTTCACATCTGGCACTCATATCCAGGTGCTCAGAGACTTGTTCTCCAGAGGAGACCCTCTGCAGGATCTGCTTGGGGTGCAGAGACCAGAATCCGCCCCCCAGGGATAGCCCTCAGTTAATGCCACAGGACAGAAGTTGCACCTCCCCATTCTTTGGAAAGGTTCTCCTTATTTCTCAGCCCCAGCCTTGAGTTTCTCTCTCTTCTTGGACCAGACCTGCTTGGCCCTGGCTTCTATGTCCATTCTGAGCCTCTCTCTTCACATCCTGCCTCTATCTCACTTGCAATGATGCTGATTCCAAACACAACCTGCCAGGATTTGGGCTACATATATTTTAAGACTCTGGTAATTGCATTGCAAAGCAAAAGACAAACAGTTCAGTTCAGTTGCCCAGTTCAGGTATAGAAATGGCTTTTTGCCTTCAGAGCTCATTTTTATTGTGGCATAGTTTTTCTTTAATAGAACTAATATTTGACTTTTTGTGTCTATTAGGCTTCTTAGGAGAATATGAAGGAACTGATTCTTGATTAAACCCAAAGGATTTTACTTTGCCTGGGCTGGAGAGATCTCAAAGTGGTCAGACATTCTCATGGCATTTTGACATTAATGAGGTTGCTGCAATAGAACGTTTAAGGGTCAAAGACAAGAGCTTTGAGGGTTTCTTTTTCTTAATGGGGACGTATCACATATGCTGACTAAATTGACTGTGATTCCTTAAATAAAATCCTTAAAGTGTGTGCATTACGAAATATGTGAGTGCACGGCAAATATTATTATCTTTTTACAAATACCAATATCTTGAAAACTTACTGTAAAATACTATTTCAAATACCATTTGTTAAATTAAGATATCATATTTAGTGACAACGTTTGTAGCATTGGAAATCTTAAAATGGCTTAATAGTGTTTCACTCGTACAGAATGACAATGTCTGTTGGCATCTTTCATCTGCAGCATCAGGTCATTCATTATTCAGTGTGGCTCCCTGTTCAGATCAGTGGCATCCAGTACATGTTAGCTTTCAGAGGCACACACCCTGCGCTCCCAGGGTGCTGGCCATATTTAGGGCACCTAAGTCTTGCCATTATGGGCGGTAACTTCCAGACAAGTTACTGATAACAAGCTGGGTCAGACTAGGAGGATGTCGTCAAATGAAGTCTTCTATCTTCATTATTCTTTTAAAATGTGCACATTGTTTATGCATGCTGTCAATCTGGAATATCGCGACTCGTTTACATCAAACGGGTATAGAACCCTGTTTGGCATCTAAAAATCACGTCTCTGTTTCTGATACATTGATTTATGTTACCAAATGATGATTGAGTTCTCCAGTGTATAAGCTCAAGTGTGCAATTAAAGGTATTGAGAAGTGCAGACTGGCTTATGTGGAGTTAACACAATTTAGAGAGAGAGCGCCTGCCAGGCTCACAGTCTGATGGAGAGAGAGAGAGAGAGAGAGAGAGAGAGAGAGAGAGAGAGAGAGAGAGAGAGAGAGAGAGAGAGCTATCCAGAAATAACTGCCCCTCTAATATTCCACGCGATGGGTGGAGAGAGTGGCGAGCAGTGTCCCAAGATGGAACCTCACTTTATGTGGAGGGGTACCGAGGTCTGTGGACAGTTACCCAACTTCTTACCGCACCCTCTCACCCTTACTGTGCCATGAAGCTTCTAGAAGTGTCCAGCTACCTCACAAGTCTGGAGCATGTGAATTCTCTTCTTGCTCATAGGCTAAAGAGGAAAGGGACATCCAGACTGCAACCCTGTGACTTCTCAAAATCTTAAATTCATTTTTGCACAATCCACAATTGAAAATATTTTTGTCCATGACATCACCGTGGAAAATGGCAGTCCTTGAGAGCCTTGGTATCTAGTCTGAGGAAACCAGAGCAGAGAATGGATTTACAGTCTCCTCCACTTGTGAGATTCTCTCTGTGCAGATGCTATTTAAATGTGGTATATTTAGGATATTAGGCTTTCCGTAACTGAAGATGTTTGTTACAGAAGCATAGTTGGTGATGAAGCTGTATTTTCCATTCCCTCCTCCCCTTCTTCTCTGTCTGTCTGTCTGTCTGTCTGTCTGTCTGTCTGTCTGTCTGTCTGTCTGTCTGTTTGTCTCTATCATCTATCTATCTATCTATCTATCTATCTATCTATCTATCTATCTATATCTATCTATCTATCATCTCCTCTCTCTCATCATCTTCTATTACCTGCTATCTACCTATTGTCCACCTGCCTCTCTTTTCTGGATAAACTGTGGCCTTTGTGTCAGGCAAAGGCTACTTCCTTTGATCTCTGCTTTTTCCTATGGCCCAAGTGCTTGCAGTTGGGTTCCGTTATCGAGATGCCATCAGCGATGCCCTGTTGCTTTCTTATCAGCTACTTCCTGCTGTCTGCCTGGCACTCATTTCAATAGCAAAGGATTTGCATCAACTGTAATGCCTTATTCTAGACAGCGAGCCTGGGGTTTTTAATTGTGCAAACACAGGAGACTCCTGCCGTGGTAGTCAATTTGATAAAAGGATTAGATTATGAATATTTTGTCATGATTAAAGATTACTTCTGACTTATCAGAAGTAAGCCAGTGAAATTTTCATGTATTTATCAGTCAGGCGAGACTCCATTAAATTGGAGAGTGTATGAACCACAAAGTATCCATCTCTTTATGGTCTCTTATGAATCTGATTTTCTGTACTCAGATTGGGTATTGGGATTACTTTTGACCTTCTACCTCGGCTTGGCAGCTTTGAAAATCTAAGGTCTGTGTGCCTCCGGCTTTGAGGCTTTACTGTTTTGTCTCTTGTTTTAGACTAGTCAAGAAAGCCCACTATGCAAATTTTTAAGTTTAGTTTAGTTTAGTTTAGTTTAATTTTTGTTTTGTTTTAAGGAAAGATCAATTGGTATGCGTCACAAATCATTTTAAGTTTTTCTTTCCTTTAAAAAAATTGAAACAATAATAATTCCCATTTTGGTAGTATTTATGGAGTAAATACTTATTGAAAATAGTACTAAGCATTTGGATAAATTTAAAAGAAGTCTGGTTTGGTAGACACTATAGGTTGCTAAAACCCAGCATACATGAAGTTTACACTTTATATGTTTATATGTTTGTTTGTTTGTTTGTTCTAGCCTAGGCTAACCTGCAGCTCACTTTGTAGCTCCAGGCTGGCCTCGAATTTACAGAGATTCTCCTAACTCAGCCTCCCAGGTGAGTGCTGGGATTGAAGGCGTGACCAGCAAGTTTACACTTTAATCTGGACATTGGTGAGTTCAGCCACAACTGAGATGGAAAACAGAAAACATAGCAGAACATGACCATTTCACAACTATAGGGAAAGAGAGGAGAGAAAGGTCTCTTCAGGCCTGCGTGGCTTTCACAGTCTTTCTCCAGCTTGGCTGATGGTCTGGGGCCTGGACACACCACCCTTCCATGAACAAGCACCTACCACATAGGCCCCACAGGGATGGGAAACAGCACATCCGTGGGCCAGAAAACTGCCATCCTGAGGGTAGTTTTCTACCTTAGGGATTTACGGACATGTAAGTGAATTTTTTTTAAAAAGGCAGGTGACCCTTGTAGCTTAGAGGTATCCAGACAGTTCTCCTGAGCACATCAGTGTGGTGACAACTGATGTCAGGATTTTCAAAGACTCTCAGAATCTCCATGCAAAGGTTGCCTGGGTGGTGGTGGTGGTGGTGGTGGTGGTGGTGGTGGTGGTGGTGGTGATGGTGATGGTGGTGGTGGTGGTGTGTGTAAATCTGTGCTGAGCTGCACATTTGGTTAGAGTGGGTGTTTTTGTATGGAGTTCAGTTTTAGAAATGAAATCTCTTGGCCTTGACGCTGATCTCTATGCTTGAGGGATTGTGATAGGTCAGAAATTTTAATAGGGATTTCTTGGCCACATGTGCTGGTGGAGGTCTGGGGGGAGAGGACCCATCTCAAGAGTGTGGAGTGAAATGTCACCATCCAACTAATAGGCCTGTTTCTACCCCGTGTTTACTCTGCCCCAGTTTAGGGGCTTTTGGTTTGCTTTCTATGTAAAATTGTTTCTGACAGTGAGGTTTTGTTGTCCATATTGGAACCTAATTTGCCAGCACTGAACTTGGCGATGACATGAAATTGACGCTCATGTCCATTGTGTGCACACACCTGCTACTCACGCAGAAGGACTTGGCGATCTTTATGAGAATTCTTGGAGACTAGGTAGGATCTTACTCGATCGCATTGATCACACGAATCCCTCCTAGATTGGAAAGGACAAGAGAGGGAAACAGGTCGTGGCTTTTGTGGGGCGCAAAGCTGAAATTAGACAGAAGAGAGAAATTTGTGGTTTGCATTGTGCTGAGCAGCCACAGACACGTTAACTCTGTGCACCCCTCTGAAGAATTGACTTAACTCATTTCAGGTCGTTAAGACATGGCTTACTCATAAGGTTTCTCTCCTTCACACTTAATATTCTTATGCATTTATATATAAACTATGCCAAATATTTTACTGCCAAAATATCCTAGAAGGTGCATGAGGAAAATAAATGACTCCAAGATAAAAGCAATAATAACAAATTCATATTTTGCTGAGAAATTACATTTGATGAAGAAATGGAGCAATTTAAAAATATTTAGAATTTCGTTTGATTAATGAATAGCACTGCCTTCTTGCCTCTTGATTACAAAATTTTAGAATGATTTTAATAAAATATGAGAATCGTTTCCTGAGTTGATTAACTGCTTTAACAGAGCTATACTGTTACGTTTTGCACAATAGCAAAATTTTTAATAAGCCACAGTTCTCCATCTTACCATTTTATTTCTGAGTGTTCAGTTTGATTTGTGTAAGATGTTTTTCGTTCGTTGCCTCCCTGTAATCAAAATAGGACTCATATGAACAGAAATTGTTTATATTAACTATCAATTAAACTGAGAATTGGTTTTTCTTACATTCATTATAATATTGACTCATGGACATCTTATCTTAACATCTTGGGAGTCAGAAAAAAAATCCTCATGGCATAATTTTCATGTATATCAGAATGATATTCAAACCAAGGGAGGAATGTTTAATGTGAATTTAAAATAGCAACACACAAATCTAGTATACTCTAGTTTTGCCCTCCAAAACTCCTTTTGCATTATTTCAAAGTCTAATCCTCTGAGCGGGTAATTAACGGACCAGCAAAGCCATTTGTGGAAAAGAAGAGCCATAAGGGTGAAAATATTTCTTCACCGAATGATCTTTCCCTAGTAAATAATTACAAACGCAGAAGATGTGGGATGACCATCGAAATCTGAACATAATTAGAAGGAGTAAGTATGAAAGTCGAAATGCTTGGCGTGCACTGCAATCCTCATATCATAACAAAACTAATTAAATATTTAGAAACCCAAATCCCCTCACAATTTGAAGAAAAATAACCCTGGACAAAGGGGTCTGTAACTTTGTAGATAATTAGCAAGGGTTATAGGAAGGAAAAACATCACGGATTGGCTCGGAGGCTCTACAAGGTCATGTCTTATTACACAGCATCTTTTATATAGTCTGGTAACAAGTTTCTTGCTAATTTAATCTAACTAGGGCATCCCGTAGGCATTTCTCATTTCTCTTGTTAAAAATGCGATGGTTTAGGCAAGTGCAGACTGGAGTAGGTTAACGTTTTTATAAATAATTGAACTTAATTTTTACAGGTGGTAAATTTTTTTTTGATTTATGACAACTGGAGGTCTTGGAAATGTAGGCACTGAATCAATACTTTGGAACTATTTACAATCTGTACAGTGTTTGTCACCACTTATGTTACCTCATTCCTTTCATTAAATAGTTCGATCCGATGACCCTGTGAGTGGACCTTGGACTCCGTGGCACGCTTTGTAAATAAATACTTCTTATTTTGCTAATAAAAGTGAGCACATTTATGTTGAATGTGCATTTCTGCAAACAAGAGATTTTGTACTGGATTAATAAGGCTCTGAGTGAGTCAAGCCTAATTTGCATTAAACTGACCCCAAGGTCCAGTAAAAACTGCAAGGAATTTCAGTGTATTCTGAAACAGTTGTTTTTAACACTGCGCTGCCATTTTAAAATGCTTGCTTTAATAATTAATGTGAAACTTTTAGGATAATTTTAGTAGTTTGCAAAATACAAATTATCCATGTTTTTACATATACATATATATATATATACATAATTTGTGGTTATATTTCCTGGCATTTTTTTTCACTTGGCTATGAAGTGATTATGGAAGGTATCACTCTTTTATGATTGCTTTCAACATGTAAAACAGGGATGCCTTCCTTTCTGTTCCTGTACTTGAATTTACCTTCAGCCTTTTGTTGATGTTACTTCTCTTCCACACAACATTATTTCACAGTCAAATGGAATTATGTATTGGTGGCACTGAAATACATTTTTAAATTTTTATGGTTATTTGTGCAAACAGTTAGATTTTTTCTATATTGTTTTCACATTGTCATTTTCAAGATTTAATTATAGCTGTAACCCTGAAAAGTCATGATTACATTAAAAACTTCTAAAAACACCAGTATATCGAAAATTGAATGAAGTAGGAATTGAATTACTTCATTTTTATAAATCCTGTGTCCGTGCATGTACCAACATCCACACATGTGATGCTGGAGTTTCTGGTCCATTAATAGATTTATTTCAATAGTGATTTCAAGGTGCATTAAAATAACACCATAGTATATAATTCATAAAGTGTAATCTAACTTGCCCCAAAAATTCAGTTCTATATGAGAGCTAAAAATCTTCTAAGCCATACAAATTATTAAATAAATTATGAGAGCATAGTTATGTGACAAA
Organism: Zapus hudsonius; assembly: GCA_004024765.1. Taxonomy (NCBI): domain Eukaryota; kingdom Metazoa; phylum Chordata; class Mammalia; order Rodentia; family Dipodidae; genus Zapus; species Zapus hudsonius. The sequence continues at coordinate 86,645 of PVHP010000375.1, read as the reverse complement.
TGGGACCATTCCTGTAGAACACCTCTTTCTTGCCATATTAATTACACACCATTTAGCTTCCTAATGTTATGTTTACCTAGCAATTAGTTAAGCTCACAAATCATTATAAATAAATATTTAAAGAAAACCAGTCCTGCTTTCCTTAGCTCTGTGGAAGTTTAGAAGATAGAAAAGCAGTTTTATTATAAATTTTCAAATGGATTAATTTTTAACATACAGTAGCTTCTTTTCCCTCTTGAACCTGAGATGGTAATTGTAAGCTTATGAGTGCATTATTTCACTGGATCTCTCTCTCTCTCTCTCTCTCTCTCTCTCTCTCTCTGTCTCTCTCTCTCTCTCGCTCTCGCTCTCTCTCACTCTCCTTCTCCCTCTCTCTCTCTGTTCATTTGATTACTTTACTTGAGAAATTCTGTTTGCATTTCAGTTTAGTCATTCCTGCCTTCTTTCCGTTGACTGCTGGGTGTATGGAATTTTATTCTGCATTTGCTGCAGGACGTCAGTGTAGGGCTTTTTAGAATTAGTGTCTGGGGGAGTGACTGAAGGTCAAAGGATACTTAGCAGATCACCTACCACATTCATGATGTAAAACTATGTCTAAATCAACAGATTGCCCCAAGGATCAGTTTAAGCTGATTGGTACAGAATTTGGTTGTTTGCTGATTATCACTTCTTTCTTCACCATGTTTATTCACAAGCAGAATTCATTAGGCTAACCATCATCATTCTATTCATGAAGAAACAACTGAATTCTCACTATGTGCTCAATATATAGTCACCTCCCAGGAAGAGTTTATAACCTGTCAGATTCCTGTCTTTGCACAGATTTCCACCCCTCCAGGTTTTTTTCTTGAGTTCTATTTTTTTTTTAAACTTGTGGACTTGAACAGAATAAAATACACCAATTGACATGACTTATTTTTGATTATTAATGCCATTTCTACTTTGTTAATTAGACTCCTGTTAAATAACTCAAGTGGAGCTGTTCTGTTGATTGAGAATGTAGAATTCACGTGCAGTCCTGGGCTGCACTCTATCCAGAGAGTCACTGCATGATTGTTTGACACCTTGAAACCCTCTGTTTCTTCCCCAAAACTGAACACTTTAAGATCCAGGGTAATGAGTGGGAGCTGGGACCATAAAGAACAGAACTCTGATTGCTAATCTGTTGTCATTGAACTTTAAAAATAGCAGAGGCCAGTGAGGGAAGCAACTCACTGAAGCTTCCTCACTAAGCGTACAGGCACCATAAAGGGTCGGACTCATCCTTGAGAATAATTTGAAATTTAAGCAAACATTGGAATTTCCCTCGTGATGTCCTGAGCTTTTCTGTTGAATGTTGGAGTATTTGTTCAAGTTGGTAGATTTTGCATTTTTAATCTCCCTTAGAACTGGGGTGAAGAATGGCCCCTGGCAGGAGATAATGAAATTTTCTTAATTTATATGTTCAAGAAGAAGCTTTCAGTTGAAAATGGCATCCTCCGGCCTGGAGACAGAGCTCCGCTGGAAGTTTGAGGGGAGCCCCAACGACAGTGAGGGGACAGCGAAGATGTCATCTCAGGAAGAAAGGAGAATTCTCCAAAGCTTTACTGCAGGATATCTAATGATCTGCAGAAGATTCCCGATGGTTTTTGGAGCATGACTGGAGGAGCTAATGTTATCTCGCCAAAACAGCAGCCCCTGCTTAATCAGCAGAACACAAGTCTGGATGAAAATACCTCTCACAATAGATTCCACGTGGAATCTCATCTCCCGCCTTCGCGTGCGAAGGCGTAGTAAATGACAAGGAGAAAGAAGCAATTTGTTGAGCATTGTACCACTTCAGATTAGGGTTGGCAGGGAAACACGTCTACATGAGTCCTTTGGCCTATTTTTAAAGGTGTTTGCAGGAAGGAATGCACAGTGTGGGTGAGGCGTGTGCTGTTTGTATGAGGTGACACATCTATGTCCATTTCATATGAGGATATGGTCATGGGTCTTTTCCAAGGCGGTGAGGATTCCTGGTTTGTAGGCACTGTACAAAATTCACCTTCATCGCTTGCTTGCAAAGCCTCCTGACCCAGGTTCAAATTGTTAGGATGCATGTAAAGCCTCCCTGCAAAGTGGTTCATGAGTCTTGAATTCCAATGCATCTCCAAGAGGCCCTGGCATTTCCATATTCTCTCTCTCTCTTTCTCTCTCTCTCTCTCTCTCTCTCTCTCTCTCTCTCTCTCTCTCAAACAAATAAATAATTAAATAAACAAATATGCTTAGAGTTTAAAAAAGATTTAAAAGAAGAATATAACAAATGCCCTTCAATATCTGATTTAACCTTAAAGAAGACTTCTAAAGAAGGGAACATTTTTCAGACAAGAAAGCAAAGGCTGAAATATGTAGTACATTGTCTGTGGACACACAATTAGCCAGCAGCCACATTGGAACTTAAAACTCATTTCTTTGTGATCTTAATGCCTGTGCTTTGAAACACCAAACTTCTCAATTTAGCCAATGAGTTTGTTTCTGAACAGAGGCACCACTATGTTACATTGTTTTAATATGATTATTGTCAGTAACGGATGAGCCACCAACTATTTAATTTCTCTGACATGAAAAAAAATCACTTCTGTTAATTTGTGGGTGACATTGGACATGGTGCAGGTCTTATTGTGTAGCTCAAACTGCCCTTGAACTCATGATCTTATCATCTCAGATTTCTGATAATTGAGATTTCAGAAGTGTGCCAGCACACTAGGCTGTATGGAAGTTAATAATATGCTTTTGTAAAAATAACATAATAAATATTTCATATAATAAAATAATATAATATATTATTATACATTTGTAAAAATAATATAATATATATGAAAATAATATAAATAAATGATATAGTTTTTAAAAAATAATCATTTACTTTTGTAAAATGCCTTTCAAATAATTACATTTTTTACTGATTCATCTTAATTTTGAAAGTTACTGTAGGTGCCCTAAAAGTTAATGTAAAGGCCTGAAAACTGATTCCCTATGATGAATCAGATATACCCTATAAAAGGCTAAGCATATTATAGATCAGGATTCTCTTGTGCATGGCAAGTGATTTGTGCCACCAACTTCCAAAATTATTTCGGTTTTAAATTCTTATTTTCTTATTTTATATTTTAGGCAGATTGTTTTATTGAGTGATGCAATGAAAGTGGGCAGTGAGTGAGCTGGGAATAACTGGAATTCATAATTCATATTTTTAGCATCAAAAGTTTGGCTTAATTCTTTTTATTCTACTCCTTCCATTTAGTGTTAAAAGATTATAAGAATGAGTTTTTAATACTGTCTAAACTGTAATTTTCCCTATTTAAACTAATGACCTATAAAGCAGGATTTAGGATTTTCTTTGTTGTGATTGGTGGTTTTATGAATAAAATGTAAGATATATGAATATTAATATCAGAAATAATAATTTTATTTTGGTGTTGAACTTGATGTTTTAATGCACTATAATGAGAATTCTCTGGTGCAGTATGGTATTTATATATTACTACAGTCAGAAGGAAGAGGAACAAGTCAATATGGTAGTCAAAAATTTGCAGTCACAGTTTATGTATAGAGATAATAATACATGGGTTTTCTGTCTTTTTTTTTCCTTTTCCTTATGCAAAACTGGGAACCAATCCCATGGCTTCCTATACTGTAGCAAAATGCTCCACCCCTGAGCCTTGCCTCAACCCATGGCAACATTTTTGGGAGATTTTAACTTAGTAGAGAGGAAATTAATTATGTACATATACTAACTTTGAAAATGTGGTTGCAAAAATATTTATAAAGGGTAAATGTCTCAGGCTTAGGACTGAGCATTGAAGTACTTTTATATTCTTAGGGCCTCTTAGATCATAAATTTTACCCCTAACCTTTCTGAGACATGATTTCCTAGACTTTCTCATGCCCTTCAGTTGATCACTACATTAAACTTTACTTCAGCAAATTCAACAAAGGTTAAATACAGAGAAATTAGCAATGGCTACAATTGATCACATATATTTCTATTATTCAAAATTATAACCTCCTATAGATGCATATCTTTATAAATTGGTAAAAAGTGGATGTATCCATATCACGTAATTGTACCTAACTTAAATGTTAATACCTGTTTTGACCCACTGAGTCAGGAAGTGTGGAACAGCTGGAGTACTTACTCAGAATAAGGGAGATTAAAACACACAATACCGACTCTTAAAAATAGACAAGGAATGTATGTTAGCATTGCAAACTCTTTTAAATACATCCATCATATCCTTGTAAAAAGGGTAAGGAATATATAGCTTTGTAGAGCAGTGTCTTAATTCATGGAAATAAATGAAAGCTTTTGGAGGTTTAAAGCATGGAAAGGAGATTTTAACTCTCTCTCTCTCTCTCTCTCTCTCTCTCTCTCTCTCTCTCTCTCTCTCTCACCCACACACATATATTCTTTCCTGAAAGAAGTGTGTATAAAATATATATTTTATACATTTTATTTAATTATATATACACATATATGTATGCATGCATAGTACACATATAATTTTTCTTTTCTGAATGAGCATGTAATCTGAAATTTCCAAATTCAGTGTGTGGATTCAGGTGGAAATAACCAATGTGAGCTGTTAGTACTTAAAATACTCTGAAACTGAACATGCCGTGGGTAAGACTGTAAAGTTGGTCATTGCTGTCATAATCATTTATGTGCATAAATCACCCTCATCCATTATTTTCTGTCTCCCTTTATTTTTGTGGCGTTTTATATAGCAAAACCTCCTGTCGGTCTGCCTGTTCATTTTCTTCCCTAAAGTCTGAGACCGATGGTGCTTCCACTCCAGGTTCTCCAAGGAGTGATGAGAACCACCTAGCAAGCTCCTTGAAGCTGAGGTCAGCTTCTGCTCTGTTCTCCGTGGGTGGAAGCTCCCAGATGATGAGGATGCCAACCTAACACCGGGTTTTGCAAACCATTGCTTACCTATCCTAACTCCTCTGGACAAAGTAGCTCAAGACCAGTTGCTTAGAAGCTGAAAGAACACTGCCCAGTATCCATTTCTTTACTAAGAAGAACAGTAATTCCTTCAGCTTGTAACCCAGGGTCTATTTTTAAAACGCTCTTCTTGGTCTCATATATATTCATTTTTATGCTTAATGTTTAAGGAAAATCCAGGTTTTAACATAGTAAAGCCACACGGGGTTACCAAATATATTGATGTTTTAATTAATGTGATGAAATTATTCTGTGTGGGAAGAGTGAGTCATGCTGGATCTGTGCCCGCGTAGAGGCACAAACCCAGGCATGCCTCCCCTTTCTCTCGGTCTTAGCTGGCCTTTCGGCTCACAGTGGATGTTTCTCCCTTGGGTCCTCACGCATACTGTACCCAGAAACTTAAGGTTACTTTGCTTCATTGTTGAATGAGTGTACGGAATACTACATATCTGTGATCCTACAAAAGTTTCCCACAAATCAAGATACCAATATACACAACTATGGTTTCCTTATCTTTGGTGTTTTTTTTAAACAATTGAATATCTTTCTTAATGATTCTTTACTGTTTCAGTCATGAAATTCCAAAGAGAAATTCCAGAGAGAAAATGTGTGTGTGTGTGACAGAGAAAGAGAGAGAGAGAGAAGGAGAGAAGGAGAGAGAAAGAGGAGAGAAAAGGGAGAGAGGGGGGGGAGAGTGCCAAATGCACAAGGAAGTTTTGAAGTATCAAGTGAACCATTTTGATACATTGGAAGATTACAGATTCTAGAAATTTGTAATTTTATTTTAAGGAACTCTGTTAAATTTCCTTACTTTCAATTTTATTTAAGATTATAGTTGTATATTTATAATCCTAAAGCGAATCCTTTGTACAATATGATTTAGAGAAATATTGTAAAAATAAGGTATTATATGATTTTTGACATTAGATTGAAATTGAAATTATGATGATTTATAATCAGTTGATTGTCCCAGAGTTTTTCCAAAAAATATTAACTACAGGCAGTTACTTTTTAATTTATGGAGTTTGTCTTTTTAACAAAATGTGACAAAAGTTGAGAAATTTTCCCGTTTTCTTCTTGCAATCCTACTGGGAGATTTAAAAATATATTTAAAAAAAAAAAAAGAAGCCGGGCATGGTGGTGCACGCCTTTAATCCCAGCACTCGGGAGGCAGAGGTGGGAGGATCACCATGAGTTCAAGGCCACCCTGATACTACAATGTGAATTCCAGGTCAGCCTGGACTAGAGCGAGACCCTACCTTGAAAAATCAAAAAAAAAAAATTAGAATCCCACATTAAAGTCATATTTGTTCACCTGGTGACTTCTATCTATGCTTTGGGTGGGGAGATTCTTCATTGTATTTGCATGGAGGGCACAGTGCTGAGAGTCAAACCCAGGACCTTGGGTGTATTACAAAAGCACATTACCATTCAGCTAACTATCCAACCTCAATATATTCTTTATTTTTGGGAAATTATATGAATTTATAAATCTTTTGAACTATATCCTTTTCCATTTTTTCCCCAAGTCTTAAGTTCTTGGTCTCTGTAGGTGTGCTTTCCTTTGCTTCCAGCTGTCCTAGGTTGATGATAAGAAGCTGCCTTGAGAAGGGAAAGTCATAGTTACAGGAGAGCGTTATTCTCAAATTTAATTATTTAAAACTCTTGGAAAAAATAGCAGAATTTGTTTTAAGTACTTATGAGAAAACGTCAGGCATGCTTTGCACACAGGAGTTTGAGGGAGATATAAGGATGGTTATGAGGAAGATCCCGGTAGATATGAATCAATGTAAGGAGGGAAAGAAAAGGACTTTTTGATGGTGACCAGCTTAGTCTTGAAGATTCCAAGGGATCAAGTAATGTGCAAAACCTAGTGAACTCTTGTTGCTATAGCACTTAACTCAAAAAGGGAACCATCACAATTACCTTCTACCTTAGTTGAAACATTAGACGTTGCCCTATTTAGGAATATTCAGGGCACTTGTGTGAAATTTTATTATATCAAATTACTTCTGTGATTGATAGCTTAATTATTAAGGGGTAAGCCCCTAGCAGTGAGCATGAACTTAAGAATTCAAGAAGGAGGGTGGGTACCCGATGTTGTCAAGGAGCATGGCTTGACCACTTAGATTACACATGTTCTTGGAAATTACAGGACATGGTATGACTTTTTAAAAATACTACAGTAGTGTATTATTGAGTAATTTGGACAGAAGTTACTATTATTTTAACATTTATATAAATATTATTTCAATGTCAGTTATAATTTATTCAGCATGAAGGACTCATTGCATTTCATTGTAATATCTTGAATTATAAAATTCAGTTTTCCAGTCTTGTAGAAGTTTTCATGGATTGCCTCTCTTCAAGAATGAAATGAGGATCTCCACCCCCCCAGGCTTTGAGTAACAGTGACATCAATGTGTGTGATGTCTCCCCTCAATTTGGAGAATCTGTTTCCATGGCCCTTGGGTTCCTTGTACTAGGAACCATGTTACACTTTCAGGATTCTTTACTGTGCTGTTTATAGTTCAGTTATTTTATGCGTCATAGAAGATTGGGTATTCGAGTTGTTGAATAAATTTTGTTATAATGCACTCGTTCTGCTTGCTTTGCCTTCTTAATGTATATCCTATCACAAAGCATAATAAACCCCGGCAAACATCCCATCCCACTGGGCTGTAATCACAGCAGATTATAAAAGAAATAGTTCTTCTTTTACAAAGCTCGTGAAAAGAACATCTGGACCAATTTATAGAACTAGGCAAGAATCATCTTGCCTAGAATTCTAACTTAATTCCAATATTCTCAATGACTTAATGACAAAAGAAGAGAAAAGAAAGAAAACGTTTGTAGAGTAATATAGGGCATCATGGGCATGGGGTTCGTGGCTTGTTTTTAAAAGTTAAATTGTGCTGGCTGTAGTGGGGCATGCCTTTAATCCAGCACTCAGCAGGCAGAGGTAGGAGAAATTCTGTGAACCTGAGGCCAACCTGAGACTACATAATGAATTCCAGGTCAGCCTGGGCTACAGTGAGATCCTTCCTCAAAAAGCCAAAAAATAAATAAATAAAATATAAAATCCAAATAATAATAATTAATAATAATAATAATAATAATAATGTTACATTTCAGGGCATTGTGATGTAAAATCCCTGAGGTATGTAGACATGCATAGATCCCATCCGTCATCCTCTATGAAATGCCACCAGGAGGCTCACGCATGCATTGGGCACCAGCCACCATTGTCAGTGCCCTCTTATCATTTACACAGATCCCCTGTGAGGTAACATCTGCCAGCTTGGTGCCTTGTCACAGAGAACTGATCTGCAAAAGTGGCAGAGCAGAAACTGTGTGTCTACTTTTGTTTTAGTACATTGTCCCAACTTGCTGGTCAGCTTATGAGTCTGTGTGTCTGTCCCCTGACTGTATCGTTGCTTTTCTAATTGTAAATTTAACTTTTAATTGTGTCTTCAAGTATCCTGGAACCTTCCCTCATTACATATAGAATATGATAGAAATTCAAATTAATGGGACTAGATTAATGGCTCAGCAGTTAAAGGCACTTGCCTGCAAAGCCTGCTGGCCTGGGTTTAATTCCCCAGTAACCACATGAAGCCAGATGCACAAAGTGGCCTATACATCAAGAGTTTGTTTGCAGTGGTAGGAGGCCTTGGCACACTCATTCCCCTCTTTCTCCCTCTCTCTCTCCCTCTCTCTCATTCTTTATCTCTTTCTGCTTGCAAATGTCTTATTCTAAATTAACGTGCTGTGACCCATGACTCAGAGATGATAATTTAAAGAAAATACGAGTTCTGTTGAGCAAGCTAATATCAGTTGCTTTCTGTTGATGAATCAGTTCTGTATTTTAGTTCTCAAGTAAAAATCAGCCAATTGTTTCACAAGTTTGATTCCTTCTGTCTTCCAGGTGCAACAATCGAACACAGTGTATAGTAGTGACTGGGTCAGATGTATTTCCTGATCCATGTCCCGGAACCTACAAATACCTTGAAGTCCAGTATGAATGTGTTCCTTACAGTAAGTATACCGTTCATCTCCGTCTCTTTCTCCAGCATTCCTTGCTGAGGCCGAGAGAGGACCCATATGAAGAAGGCATATGTTTATGGCCTACAAAACTATTATGCATGCAGGGCACTAACAGACTCCGGACTCCAATTAGCTTCATGAAGTGTGGAAGGAAGCCACAGTGTGAGGCTGGCCAAGTGTCTGTCTGTGTTCTTAAGTGTTTGGCTATTAAGGCTAGTGTTTTTCCAGAAAACAAACTTGAATTAGCTATTCAATAGGGCAGATAGAGATCTGTACTTTTGCTTAATACCAGTTGCTGACAAATTGGTCTGGCTCCCAGCTTTCTAAAGAAGGAATTGACTTCGGTTCTAATCGTGAGCGACTTGAATGGCTACCTGCTGTCCTGGTTACTTGAGTGCCTCACAGAACCCGAGGCGAGAGTTGCCCTGTGGATGTCCTCCCCTTCCTCACAGGGAGCAAGCTATGACTAGATTAGCGATGAGATCTCAATGCTTAAAGATAAATAAAAGAAAGAATAGAGATCAATCAGACCAAACCCTGTACCCATTCCTCTTTTTAATTTTATAGTCATTTTTAAGATACTACAGAGAGATATTTAAGATTCGATTGACAATTTTATAGGTAGGCTCAGCAAATTCTCTAACACTTTTATGTTTTCTTTCCAATTTCAGAACTCATACTTTATCATTAGATCCCATACATTGACTAGGAAAAAAAAATCCCCATGACATTTTTTGGTGACTTACAAGTTTGAATCTATTTATTTTTCACAAGCTACTTTAGAAGCACACCATTCCTTACTTTTCAAATTGGAAAAAAAAATAATACTAATAATAGCTAATAATACTGAACTTTTGCCCATAGGCAGGGCAGGCAAGCACTTGTGGTGAGGTGAGGCAGTTTTGGACACTTCTCCCTGGAAACCACTGGAGGCCTGTGTCCCTGTGCACATGGCCAGTCTCAACTGCTTTCAAAGCTGAAGCCACTGGATAATTTGAGCTCGCCTAGGAGTTTGAGCTTATTGGGGGCGACAAACTGAGACCCCTTCTGAAAGAATTAAGCAAGCAAATACATGAAATACCAAAGAAGGGGCCACGTTATCAGAGAGATGTCAAGTCCAGGAAGGTGACGGTGCTGTCTCCCAAACCTCCCGAAGATCCACTGTGTCCTGCTGGCCCCAATTTTGATAGTGAAAAAAATAATTTTTTGGTATCAATAAAAAGCCAAAAGAAACATAGATTATCTTTTCCTTCTCATCCCTGCTCAGTGCTCCTGTGTTCCTGCAAAATGGGTGCTTTTTAAAAGTTTTTTTTTAATGTTTCCAGTATTTTCTATACCACTTGTAGGGTTGGAAGGCGACTGAGCGCACGGAAGTCTTGTGCCATGTCTCCTGGTGGTACTGTCTGTCACCTAAGTGTTCCCCAGCGCCACCAGCAACCACTGCAGCTTTGCATTTTTTTTTTTCGAGCTAACCAATCTTTCGTTCCATAAAGTCCCTCTCGCTTGAAATCGCACGGTGTCTTGGCCTCACGTTAGAGAAGGAATACAGCTTCCGTTCCCACAGTGGGATCAATCAAAGACACACCAAGTACTCTGTCTTTCTGCTACCAGTTCCTGCAGCCTAGTCCATAGACCAAGAACAGTGTTCAGCCAATATTATTTTCAGACTCTTAAAGTAATTTCTCACGCTGTTTAAGAAAGCGAAATGTGGATACCTTCTGGAACAATCTAACTTGCAAAATTTTACTTTTCCAGTTCTCTAGAATTAATGTAAATTGTGTGCTTACACTTGGCAATAGCTATACGCAGAGAAGTATCTGTTCTTTTGTAGTTTTTGTCCTTCAAAAAAATTCCAGTCATTAATTCGCTGTTACCTTTCTAGATGTTTGCATGAGGCAGAAATGTGTCTATGGCTTTTTGTTGTTTTTTTTTCTCAAATGAGTCTTTGCCAAAGAACAGATGTTATTTTGCCCCTATATACCGTTCAGTAGTGACACACTATAATTACATGATTTCAGCTCACAGTCAAATTGAATCGAGTCTTTGTAGACTCATCTGATCTTAGGGAGGGTAGTGTGTTGCTTTCTCTCTTCACCATTTTCTTCTTGTCTTTCTATACACATCTGTCTCTTTTATTCACTTCTCGCTCTTGCTCTTATTTTAAACACCATTTCTCAATTTCCCATTGTTTTATGGCATTTAAACACCCAATTGGCATGTTTCTTAGTTCACAAAAAGTGTCACCATTAGAGAAGATTCTTAAGGAATTTGAAACTGCTTGGCTTTATGCTAACTTGTATCCCAGCAAATCCTCCAGGAATTTGTATTTTCCAAGCTCTTGCATCCCAATATAAAACAGTCTGGGAAAATGTCCATGACTTCTGCAAACTTTACCAATGACTTTGTTCGACCAAGAAAGTTAGAAACACCAACGTGTGTTTTCTTGGGCTCTCATATAAATAGGCACAAGCATCGTATGTGACAGTCGTCTGGGCTTGTCTGCCTCCTGTCTGCATCCTGATTTCTTCTATCCATTGCATTCTTTATGGTGGAAAGAGGGTGCAAATGCATGTCAGTGAACCTAAAAAGAAGTCATAGGACCTTGGAGGCTGTGGAGATTAATCTGACTGAAAATTTGCATCCCACCAACAGGATTTGTGTTCCTAAGTACTTCCAATTGCCACAATATATAAGAATTATGCCCAAATGTTCGGTCCAAGTTTATTTTATGAGAAAAAAACTTCTATGTTGATTAAATCACTATGAATGGATATTTATATGAAGTTATTCCAAATGAAATAGTGTGTCACTTCAGATACAGAGTATGTAGGCTGTAGTCAGTGTGGGTTAGTCTCCTGTCTCTTTCACCCACGGAGTCCTCTGCTGATGTTGGTGGGTCATGTCCTTGTGTGTTTGGTCTGTGAAAAATGTCAATGTAATATTGTGAATTCTTACAATCTGTGAAGAAAAGTTGTATATTTGACATGTGATAAAAATACTAGTTTTATTAATTTCATTGTATTTTTCTATTCTTCTGGTTGATCTGACAGATACCTATCCTTTGGGTTATCATACAAATTTTTATAGAGAGATTTATTTTCTTTTAATGATCTGTTCATCAATCGTCTTAGGTATTATTTACATTTTTTAACATTTGGGTATTATTTCTGCTTTCATAAGAATTTTAAGTTGTAATCCATGCATATCCACATTCTTATCCTTTAATAGAAATTCTGTGGGTTAAATCATAAACATGAAGACGTTTCTATTTTTTATTTTGGTCATTAAGCACACAGTAATTTTAGTGCACCGAACAGGAACAAGTAATATCCAATAATCTTCAGTGAGGGGAAAACCTTAAGAAATACTTCTGCCTCTTTCACTGAGCCTGTTTTAAAGTTCTGCTTTAAACGAGTAACTGTTTTAAAACTCATTCCCCTCAGGTACCTTTAATTGATTTATGTTAGTCAAATCACCCTTTCCTTAGGAGCTACGCAGCTGTATAAAGCACAGTCTTAGCAATCTCAGTACAGGTATGCCCTCCTCACTGAGGAGTCATTTTAGAACAGGTGTTTTAGAAACAAGTATTGTTTCCAAGACAGCAACACCGAATCACTCCTGTGTGTCAGCATAGTCAGAAGTACGCATTTGATAAGTTATGTTTCCTGAAAGTGGTGACAGAGACCACAGAAGTGAAGCAGGTTGTGGATTCTTGTCAAGGTTATATGCTGTATCTATGGCAAACCTGTTGGGGTGGTATGTTTCTCCCAAAGGAATTCCCAAAGGTCAATATTTAATCTCCATGAATAATTGTAATTCTTAGGAAAAAAGAGTCCAGCTGAGATCGTAATGAAATGTGCAATCTTTCCTTAAGGAATCCGCTCAGAGATGGGGCAGCAGCATCCTGGGGCCCTTTAAAAGTAGAGAGGAAGAAACACCAACATCAACCGAATTATTTTATGAAATTCAGGCAACATACTTCAAAGCCTACAAAACAATCGAAAACACTGTTTTGTGGTTTTACATTCTTCCAGGACTATTTACCCAAGAGGGTCTTATTTGCTCCCTTTCTAAGTTCATAATCCAATTCTTTAAATCTCAGCTAACGCTACTAATCAGGTTTGCTTTATGAAAGCATTTACTTTTCACGGGGTCTGTGGAGTCCAGGTATTTGCTGTGAATGCTCTTGAAACGATGGTTGTTGCATGCTCGCTTGCTGTCTGTGTAAAGAAACGATGATAGAAAAATGTCATATTAAGCTAACCATAATTCTTTCTTCCTTTCTCTCCTTGCATACTGTGCTTGCTTTCCCCTTGTATGTATTTTGCTTACTTTTTTTATAGACTTAATACTACAAGTTTGATATATATGTAGAGAAAACTTTAGAAAATTTTTATAAATTTTAGAAATTTATAATATAAAGTATATATAAACATAACTAAAAGTCCTTATTCTATTGGGCAAGAATGATATCATTCTACCTCCCCCTTTAAACTCCCTATTTGGGCTGAGGGGAGGTATTTATATTCCTGCGAAGGAGGCATTTTTAAAATGGTTAATATGTATTTTTCTAGAATTTAAAAAAAATGCAAAGAAAAAAAATTAATGAAACATGCTCTGAGATATAACTATTCTTGTATACATTTATATAAGTATCTTTGGGATAATGTAGTCATATCAGCACTCATTAAATTTGACCTAAACTCCATAATTGAGTTGTCATTGGTAGAACTCTATTTTTCCTGTCAAGTGTATATAATTAGAGTTAATTTGGTAATTCAGTCCAGGTAAAATAAGTGGGGACAATATACCTACCTATGCATGTGTCTATGTCTGTAGGAAAACCTGGGCAGAATGACCTGGAAAGTCAGGAGTATGTACAGCTTGCATTAGCGAAGAAGTGCCATTATTTATTTAGGTATACTAAGTGAATCTACGTGCCAACTTATTCGTATTGCCTCCTTAACCTTGTAAAATGATTGATCTTTTATGTAACTTTAGAATCTTTCTCCTGCTAGGTTTTCCTGTGTGTATATTTCTCTTTATCCAAACTATTGCACCCACTTATTCTTCCTATATATAGCATCTATTATGAATTCAAGCATAGACTAATAGTCAATTTATTTTTAATCTTTTTTTCTTTTTTCCTTGCACCTTTGTTTTGTTTTTCTTCCGATGCTTAAAATAGAAGTGGAGCAAAAAGGTAAATAATGTGTACAGTCTCGACCCCAGCTCCCTGTAAGTGTGCCTTATGGATGTCCCCTCCTCCCTCCCCTCTCCCCACCACACTCCCATTACGATAATCAGCAGGATCTCATAAGTGCGCCTCATAAGAAGTCAGCTGCTTTCAATGAAATCATATGACTGCTAAATGTGGCCAAGGGGTAAAAATTCTGAAGTCGGCGAAGGGGAACTGCCCCCTTTCTCAGTTTTCTCTTTTACCCTTTCTCTCTCTCTCTCTCTCTTTTCTGACACCCTTGGATATTTTCTTGTTATTAAAGTGTCGCCTTGCCTGGCTTCCAGAACCCTCTCCTTAGCATGCCATGGTTACCGGGTCTCCTGGTCCTCACATCATGCTTTCCTCTGTTCCTAATTGCATTTTCTGAAAATTGATATTCTTTAAATAGAAGCATCTGTCACTTCTGTAAAAATTCTAAATAAGTCTTCACATGGGGTTTTCTGGTTTTGTTTTGGGGGGAGGAGGTGGAGCTTCAGGGTGGGTAGGGGCTGGAAGGTACAGGGCTTGAAATGAAATCAAATTCTTTAGTTATTAAGGCTCAACGTTTTAGAGCATGAATTTACAAATTGTAAGAAAAAAAACACACTGCAAAAATGTAAGGGGCTGGGAAATTGGCTCAGCAGTTAAACGAGCTTGCTTGCGAGCCTGTGGACCAGAGTTCCATCCTCCCTAGCACTCACCGAAGACAACAATGGCAATTGTGCAAGCCTCTGTGATCCCAGTGTGTCCACAACACTGGTGAGCACGCCCAGGAGAACCCTCATGCTTGCAGGCCAGCGAAACCAAAGAGACTGTGTCTCACAAGAAAGAGGAAGGACAGGACAGACACCCTATGCACACTGTGACATGAGGATGCCTCCCACTCCCTCCCCCACCCCCAACAACAAGTGAAAATAATTCTCAGGCCGATTCTGCATGATCTTAAAGATAGGTTTGTATTTATGAAAATACATCCCCATTACTATGACTACAGTAATTTCAGAGAAGAAGGCTTGTACATATTAAGGCTAAATTTTGATAAAATTGAATGCTAATACAGTGAATTTTTCTCTTTTCATTTGTGATCGATGAAATTCATGCTTTGCCTGTGTCATTTTGTTTGTTTGTTTGTTTTAACTTGGCTAACATCTTGTTTTTTTTTTTCCTGTGACCGATAGTTTTTGTGTGTCCGGGGACCTTGAAAGCAATCGTGGACTCACCATGTATATATGAAGCCGAGCAGAAGGCAGGTGCTTGGTGTAAGGACCCTCTCCAGGCAGCAGATAAAATTTATTTCATGCCCTGGACACCCTACCGCACCGACACCTTGATAGAATTTGCCTCTATCGAAGATTTCCAGAACAGCCGTCAGACGACGACATATAAACTTCCCAATCGTGTCGACGGGACTGGATTTGTGGTCTATGATGGTGCTGTGTTCTTTAACAAAGAGAGGACAAGGAATATTGTCAAATTTGACCTGAGGACTAGAATTAAGAGCGGCGAGGCCATCATCAACTACGCCAACTACCACGACACGTCGCCATACCGATGGGGAGGGAAGACTGATATCGACCTGGCCGTCGATGAGAATGGCTTATGGGTCATCTATGCCACCGAGCAGAACAATGGCATGATCGTGATTAGCCAGCTGAACCCCTACACCCTCCGCTTCGAGGCCACCTGGGAGACCGTCTATGACAAGCGAGCGGCCTCCAATGCTTTCATGATCTGCGGGGTCCTCTATGTGGTCAGGTCTGTCTATCAGGACAACGAGAGCGAGACAGGCAAGAACGCCATTGACTACATTTACAACACGCGGCTGAACCGGGGAGAATACGTGGATGTTCCCTTCCCCAACCAGTACCAGTACATCGCAGCGGTGGACTACAACCCCCGAGACAACCAGCTCTATGTGTGGAACAATAACTTCATCTTACGATATTCCCTGGAGTTCGGGCCACCTGACCCTGCGCAAGGTAGGAGTGACACCTGCCAGTGCCTCATGTCCTGTCTGAGCTGCTCACTCGGAGAGACTTGCAATGCTTCCTCCTCCGGCTTTTATTCCTTTCTCGCTCAGCTCTTCAGAAATCACGGGTGGATCTGGCTGCTGTTTTGTTCAATTTCATTTTACTGATTTTCTTCCATGAAATCTTGGATTTGGGAAGTTGTACCATTAGTCTTTCTTGGTTACAATACAATCCCAGCTGCAAACCTCTTCTGTTTCTTGCTCTACCTGACTTCTGAATTATCATAATCTGTTAGTGCAAACCTTTGTACTGGGAGCCAGTGCTTGGGGAGATGTGTGTCAGGAACTCCCAGGAGCATGGCTAGGTTTGAGGGAGCTCAGTAAGCAGAGGACTTGAGTTTGGATCCCTCGCATCTGTGTAAAATGCCTTGTGTGCTGGTGTGGGTCTGTAATCCCATCACTGGGGAAGTGTAGACAGGATTCCTTGGGCTTCCTGGAGCTTATTCTGTGCAAACTGGGGCGACTCCGGGTTCAGTGAGATTCTCTCAACAAATGAGGTTGAGAGCTATTGAGGGGGGAATTCATTCTATGTTGACCTCTGGCCTGGCCTGTACCCACATACATATGTGTACCCACACATATGTGAACATACAAAATATGCACCCCTCACACACACACACACACACACACACACACACACACACACACAGAAGAGAATAGTTAGATTTATACACGTTTTGATGTCTGCTCTGGGTAGGAAAATGAGTCTTCAACCATTTTCCTAATCCATCATGTAAAATTACACACTTTTATTTCCTGAAAAATTAGTGACAGGTCTAAGTCAATGTTTTCTGTCACAGTAGCTGTCACAGACTGCTTAGTGATTTGTGAGGAATTTGCTGACATTTTTTGACTTGCATTCATATCAGGTATTTTGATAATAGCTCGTTACGACGAGAGAATGTCATGCTGCGCTTTTGGAAACATTCTTCGGTGCATCAAGCGATTTCACTTCTATGAGAAACGAGTTTTGGGTGTAAATTAAATGAATATTTTACTAAACAAGATTACCTCATACACAAGACAAATGAATAATTTGCTAATGCATTACAGAGTTTGCACTAATTGTATCTTTCCTATTTCAACAATGTTCTTTGTGGGTTGGTAGGAAATGATATTTCAATTTATTGAGTTAACTGGAATTTTCATATTATTAAGTTACTTCAAAACTTTCAAAGCTGGAAAGTTTCTCGAGTGTCAATGTTTCCAGCAAGGTGAATCAGACTTCCAAGAAAGTAGTGCATATGGACTTCAAATAGGTTCACACCAGTAAACATAAGCATTGGATAGTTTAAGATACTATTAATGAGTTCCAACTATTACCAGTGACCAGGATTGCAGAAATTAACCCAGAGCCTTTCTAATTGAATTTCTAATAGAATTGAATCCCCACAGAATGCAAAAATAGGTGAGTTTCACTTGGAGAAATAAACAATAATGGTGAGAAAAGTTAGCATGTGGCTTCTTTTTCTCTAAATCATCTGTATCTGGAAAGATTATGTATTTATTTATTTATTTATTTATTTATTTATTTATTTATTTATTTATTTTGGTTTAAAACTGTAGCAGTAATATCTATTGTTAAATTTTCAACAGTTTAATCTTCCTTTAGGGAATAAAATCTTTGCCCCTAGTATCCAAGAGAGGCACGTTTGTTTTACACTATCCAGTCCGTGTCTGCTAACTCTTGATGTCATCATTTGGGGATGTTTCCTGTATGTCCATTCTTTCTAAAAGCTGTTATGGCGTTTCTCTTTTATCTTCAGGTTTCTCGAAAGGCAGACTGATTCAGGTGTTAGCTGGAATCACATTGATCTGGGTTGAACCTTTTTTGTGGCCTGCACCTCCCTGACAACTGGTACATTCGTGGCTGTAAATCTTTTCCCCTCGTTAGCAACGAAGGAAATAGAATGCTTTTACAAAACTGAAAATCCCTAATCAGGCAAACCCGGAAGGGTTGTGGACAAAGTGTGGATTTAGCTCAGCAGTACCTCCTAATGGCACTCTCCACACGTGCTGTGCGTGTTGGGGAATATTTTGCTGTAGTTCCAATCAGAAAGGCTTTGATCATTTAGATGTTTTGTGAAAAGGTCATTTTCTAGCTTTGAAAATGAGAAACAGGGGCTGGACAGATGGCTCAGCAGTGAAAGGCATTTGCTAGCAAAGCTTGACTCCTCAGGTTCTATTCCCCAGAACCCATGTAAAGCCAGAAGTAGTGAGTGCTGAATGTATCTAGTGTTTGTTTGCCCATCTTTCGCTTGCAAATAAAAACTTGGAAAACAAAAAGAGAAATATAGACATATATAGCAAGTGCATATTCACATGACATCCCAAACAGCCATCCTTACGTTTTCCCAGAACATAAGAATTCATCTTGACCCCTTATTAAACCCTAAGTAATAAGATATTGTATCTGACCTAAATTTCTCTTGCTGCTGTTTGACCTGTATTCTCTGCTAATAATTCATCTGCCTTGCTTCTGGAGGCCCTGGTTCTCCCTTCTGAGATGTGAGCTGTCTGTGTGCCTGGAGGCGGAGCCTATTCAGGGTCAAATCTATTAGCCACAGTCAGTTTACAGAATCAAGATCCAAGAAACGAATAGGACAGGAAACAGAGCAGTCCAAGAAATTAGGTCCTTCTTTGAGCCATTGATTGACTTATTTGGCTAACATCCATATTTTAAAGTCTTCAGACTGAGTTCTTTGGAAGCAGAAGAAAATGTTAAGAACATGCTGGTTTAGATAGTGAGAGCCTGTCTCAAAATGAAACAGAACGAGGGAAGGAGGAAAGGGAACCGAGAAGGGAGGGGAGAGAGAGTGTCTTAGAACTGGGTGTGCTGTGGATTGATGTGGCCAGAGGTATAAAGTGTGCTGAGTAAGGTTCCTTCTGTTCTGCACTGGGCACTTGCCTCCAGCATCAGCTCATTGCCCCTGATTCTAAGAACACAGGCCTTGACCTTCCACAAGTGCCCTGATGTCCCCGCCCCTCGAAAATGTTAGCTTGCTCTTCTCGCTCAACTAGATTTGATCTCCTCTCTCAAGAATGGGCTCAGGGAAATCCCTTTGGAGCCTAATTATAATCCCTCCATTTATCACTCTTCATAGCTTCATATTTACTTAATCAGCTCTGCCCACAGATCTGATGTCCCAAATAGTATCAGTAAAATGTAATTAATATCTTGTGTTTTGGTAGGCCCTGATTAGAAGTTAGTTTTGACCGTGATGTCAGCACCCCCATAGCATGAGGGACATAGTTCCTTAATATCATTGGCTGATTCTAAGTGCTCTCTAAAACACGGATCCATACTGTTGGACATTGAATATGGGTAAATGTAATGAATGTGCATCTTTACCTTCCCAATAGACTCACTCTAGTTGGGATTCATTCAGTGAGCAGTGGGTGAGTTCTTAAACCTTGATAAGAGAAATATTCAGATTGCTCTCCAACCTCTTTGATTCAGGGAGGACCTGGCATTAAACTGTAAGATCTTGGTAAATGTTGCCATGGTGAATTTTACCTCTCTCTGCATCTCAACATCTTCCTGGGCATCTAGTCAGTCACCTGATAGCTGTTAGGCGGAGATTTAAGTCAGTCTGTCTGGATGTCTGATTTGCTATCCTGAACGACAGAACTTTATAACGAAAAGGATTGGCATTCGAGTTATAAGTCTGTTGAGTTATAAGTCCTTCATGTTTTCTGCTGCTACTCAGAGAACTTTCTGGAACTTTGAACCTTTTGCCTATGGTCATGATGAAACTTCATCTGCCCATACTCCCAAATAAGGATAGGATCCTGTTACTATTTTTTTTTTTTTTTTAGTATTTGAAAACTCCTTTACCTCGGTAGGAGCAGATATTTTAGCACACTAGCTAGGTGACATTAAACAAACCGCTTCGCTTCTCCCTGTGTGAAAGGAGGATTTTGTCTGTTTCATGGGGCTGTGGTGAGGCTTAAGGAAAGTGTTCTGTATAGATCTGTGACTGATGACATCTGGTACACATGCTTCTTCATTGCCACATACCCCACTGGGGTCACTCTCCACTCGTGAAAAGATAATGATTTCTCACTTCACTCCTTAGCTTAAAGTTTTGTTAATTTTCACTCTCCCAAAGTTCCAGAAATTCTGTTTGTCTTCTAAGGGTTTTGTTGAGGGACTCGTAGAAAGTTGACTCTCATGAAGTCCTAGTAGTCCATCCATTCATTAGCCCTTGTATCATGGAGTCCTTGAGGTCCTCTTTTGCTAATCAAGATAAAAGGTACAGAAATATATTCACCCACCCCCTGCAGAAATGTGGCTGAGGGCAGGTGCAGGAGACTTTGTGAATGGCATGGGAAGCGCATTATCTTCTACCGGCTCTTAGTTCTCATTCTTCTCTGGTGCTTAGCTAACAAATCAGGGTTTGTGCTATGAATATGTATTTCCCCGATGAATTGTGTCCCGACAAGGACAGCATCAAGAGATACTGAAGATGGTGTGATGCTAGACCCCCTCATTCTACCCTTTAGCCTTTCCTCGGGTCCCTTACCTCCCCACTCTTAAGATTTGATTCCCCAACAGTCATTGGACATTCCAGCTAGAATTGTGACACTTCTGACAAAGGTTAATTGAGACAGCACCGAAAGCCTCGCTGCCTTGTAATCCAAAGAAAATGACAAAAGTTTAGCAAGACGTCAAGCAAGTGCCTCGCAGAGAAAGACAGGGTTGAAGCCTTCTCGACAGCGCCCGGCGGGGTGTGTTTTTTGATTGGCATAGTAGGTACCTCTCATGGCCAATCTGTTATGCCCTGGAAATAAAACTCGTGCTTAAGAAGGTTTTTTTTTTTTATTACAGTAACTGTCAGAAAGGGATAGAATATTGATAATAAGTGACTCAGTTCTAAAAACCCAGGAATGCATACATTTTATGGTAAGATTAGAATGTTCTCTATTGTTCAATTACACAGACATTTATGGGGCAGAGTTTAAATATTTTTATTTGCAAAGAGAGAGGGGGAAAGCGAGAAAAGAGAGAGAATGAGCATGACAGAGCCTTCTGCCACTGCAAACGAACTCCAGATGTGTGTGCTACTTTGTGCATCTGGCTGTATGTGGGTACTGGGGATTCGAACCTGGGCCAGCAAAGCAAGCTTTGCCTATGAGTGCCTTCAACCACTGAGCTATCTTTTCAGCCCATGTTAAACTACCACATATTCTAGAGACTTGATCTACAAGGGGATTTTGCTACTGGGGCTTGTTTCTTGTGTGTAGGTAAATCACAGTAAATTCAATGTTTTTTATTTTCATTAATTACCATGTATTCATTGCATCATATTTGATTTCATAATGATATTTTTCTTGAAATATATCAAACTTAATGCCTTTATAATTTAATAATAGCTTGTTTGTTGAATTCATAATTTAAATATGAGGCATCCTCTTATGTAGGATTTTTAAAAAATATTTTATTCATTTTCAAGCAGAGAGATACAGAGAGAGAGAGAGAAAAAGAGAGCACTGGGGCCACCACCTTGTGAGTCTGGCTTTATGGGGGTCCTGGGGAATTGAACCCAGGGCCTTAGGTACTGGAGGCAAGAGTCTTAACCGCTGAGCCATCTCTCCATCCCTCTTATATAGGATTTTAAGAGTAAATCTGTAAAAGTGGTGTGACGTCTAACAGATTCTAAATGATAGTATTACATTTTTGCTGAGACTTTTTTTATTGTTGTTGTCACTTGAATTAATTGAATAGTGAGTAAAACATTGAGCTCTATGATTTTTACCTAGTTGATTTCATTGTTGTCAAAAGTCAGAACTTTTTCAAACATTTGCTTTTGAAATGTGTCCTTTAGGTCCTCGGCCCGGGGTCATTTTAGTCATGGAGGGTTGGCTTTGACCTAGTGATGATGTCTTCCCACTTTTCATCCAGAACAAAGATACATGATCACTCATACTCCATACCTCCCTCAGATATTTCCCTACTGTGACTACACAGGCGGGCAAACTTCACTCTTCTTTCGGTCTAATCACACATGCTCAGAAAACCCCTCAAGCCCAAATGGCTTCTGGGTAGAAAGATGTCACAGTATTTCTTTTCCAGCAGGATAGGGAGTGGGTGACTTTAGATCTTTCTATCAACCTAATTATCCATAAATGTCAGACACTGGTTGATCTTTGAAATTTGTTTAGAGCGTGTGAGTTTGGATAATGGAATTTTCCTATATATTCTTCATTCGCTTTTAGATATTTTATGATGAAATTACACTTAAACTATGCCAGCCAATATTTCATGGAGAAGTAAGCTCTAATCTAGCATAAACCTCTCTCCTTCAACCAATAATATATAACTTGTGGGCTGGGGAGATGGCTCAGCAGTTAAAGGCATTTGCTTGCAAAGCCTGATGGCTCAGATTTGATTCCCCAGTTCCCATGCAAAGCCAGATGCACAAACTGGGCACATGTATCTGGAGTTCATTTGCAGTGGCAAGAGGCTCTGGCACGCCTATATTCTTTCTTTCTATCTATCTATCATCTATCTATCTATCTATCTATCTATCTATCATCTATCTATCTTCTATCATCTCCCCCTTTCTCTTTTCCTTTCTCTTATTCTCTTCCTGTCTCTCTCTCCTTTCAAATATAAATAAACAATATTAACAA
Source organism: Zapus hudsonius (assembly GCA_004024765.1). Classification (NCBI taxonomy): domain Eukaryota; kingdom Metazoa; phylum Chordata; class Mammalia; order Rodentia; family Dipodidae; genus Zapus; species Zapus hudsonius. The sequence goes on along the minus strand of PVHP010000375.1, from coordinate 63,746 downwards.
AATAGTAAAAATAAATTTGCTCAATGAAGAGATTTCTTTTCTTCCTACTCAAATTCTATTTGTTTATTTTCAGGCCTTTGGCCGGTGCAGGCGAAGGGTGTGTGTGCTCCAGTGTGTGCCTGGAGGCCAGCAGGAGTGTGTGTTTGAGATTAATACCCTCATCTTTTTTCCATAGTGCCTACGACAGCTGTGACAGTTACTTCCTCCGCCGAGCTGTCCCACACCACAGTGTCAACCACAAGCACCACTCGCCAGCGAGGCCCCTCGAGCACCACTGTAGCTGGTCCTCAGGAAGGAAGCAGAGGGACAAAGCCACCTCCAGCAGTGTCTACAACCAAAGTTCCTCCTGTAACCAATATTTTTCCCCTGCCAGAGAGATACTGCGAAGCATTAGAATCGAAGGGGATAAAGTGGCCTCAGATACAGAGGGGAATGATGGTTGAACGACCATGTCCCAAGGGAACAAGAGGTATTTCCTGAACCCAGCATCCTGGACACACCATACATATGTTTAAAATTTTAATAAGCAGTTTCTAAATTACAGAGTTGATTTTTGTTGGAAGTGTGTTTTGACAATTTTATCATTTTGTTTCTTTGCTAATATACCATATGTATATTATCACACACACACGTACTTCAGTAAGTCAGCTAAGATCAGATACTGATTCACCACTCCCTCGTAAAAAAACTAGCTCAAGTCTAAGATTTTTGCCCAAAGACTGAAATGAGGCTCACCTACAGCTGTTGTTGTCAACAAAGCCTTCACTTTGAATGAGTCCCTCTTCCCATAAAAATAACTATATAAGTAAATAGATAAAAGACATCAAAGTTTTCTTTGATTTTCCTCTGCTGACTTGATATTTACTATTTGTGATCTGTGGCAGTCTCTGTTTTCCGTCAGCTACTGTCAACAACTTCCCTCAGCATTTATTCTAAATTTAACACACAGACTAGGCTCATCAGAGATGATTTCTCAAAAGCTCACCAAAGAAAACGGTTTCAGTTCCACCACTGTTTTCTGCACCTGTTGTAGGAACGGCCTCCTATCTCTGCATGATGTCCACTGGAACATGGAACCCAAAGGGCCCGGATCTTAGCAACTGTACCTCACACTGGGTTAATCAGCTGGCTCTCAAGGTTGGTTGGAACATTTTCCTATAGAACACTGGTAATGCAAGGCCTTGCTTTAACTTCGAACACACATAATTTTGTTTTTCTCTGTTGCAAGCATCTTCATTGCCTTTGTTCAGGAGAAAAGTGAAAAATTATGCCTGGTTTTTTTCTGTTAAGGGTTTCTTGAAAGTCACATGTGGTTTGGACTATGCCGTTTCTCTATGTTAAGCTGTTTAATGAATCCATACTTGTTTAATTTCATTCATATTTAGTCTGTTCTGTTTCTTTTGATGTTCTGAAGACAAATAGAGCATTGGCCCAATAAATCAAGGATCATTAGGTTTGCAACGGAATTCCCAGCATGCACCCAGATGTTTTTATCATACATGCATTTTGACACAATGAATAAAAATAACCTTCAAAGGGTATTATAGTAACTTGAATATTGCTTTATAACGCAGCTTCCTTTAGTTTTCTCTGCCAGCTGTCTTTCTGAAATAAACATTAAGTAATAATCCGCTGTATCACATGGGTTACCTTTGGATTTAGATTTTGGATCATTGGATTAAGTAAGATTTTTGTTGTTGTTGTTGTTGTTTGTTGCTTTGTCTTTTTGCTTTGCTTTTTTGTTGTTTTGGAGAAAAGGTTTCATGTATGTCAGTTTATCCTTGAACTTGCTATGTAGCTATCTTGAACTGTTCCTCCTTCTTTCCAAGGGCTGGGATTACAGGCATGCATCACCATACCCAAGACTTCTTAAAATAAAAATTTAATGTGAATTGGGCACTGACTGAAAAATCATTTAGAAGGATGCCCCCACCCTTCCATTTCTTTTAAGTGTCTGGTTAAAAATGGCTTTTGTGTATTGAGGAACTAAAAGCCTTTAATCTTCTGAGATGAAGAGAAAGTTACTGGTCTCAATTAGTTGCAGATTTTGACATATTTGCAAATATATTTCCCCACCACAACAGACGTCCGTAACTAAAAAACTAAAACTAAAAAAGCCACAAGCAGAGTAGGAAGCCTGACTGAGGTAATACAAATTGTCATTTTAGATCAGGAGTGGAGAGAATGCGGCCAGCCTGGCTAACGAGCTGGCGAAGCACACGAAGGGGCCAGTGTTCGCTGGGGATGTGAGCTCGTCGGTGCGGCTCATGGAGCAGCTGGTGGACATCCTGGATGCCCAGCTGCAAGAGCTGAAGCCCAGCGAGAAGGACTCAGCAGGGCGCAGTTACAACAAGGTAGGACCTCTCTCCTGGGACCCCAAGTGAGACGACTCAGCCAACACCTGGATGCCAAACCTGTGAATACACCCCCCCACCTCACCACAACCCCCCAACACACACTTCTCACTGGGGTCATTTCACCAGCAAGAATCACAGTTAGCGAAAGGAGCCATGCAGAAAGGGTCCAGGCTGCGAATGACTGCAGAGACTTGAGCTGGTGGCCACATCATCCATGTGACTGCTGCCAGTGATGATCCTCACTTGTGAGAATGTCCTCTTTGCGTTTGGGGAGATCGTGTGGTACATCCTGGATATTCTTGCACGCAATCCTGTGCTCTGTGCAAAATCATAATCGTTATTGAGTCATGCTAGTCGCTGAAATACTGCTTTCGGTGGCAGCTTTGGGTAGAAAGATGTTTCCCTTTTCAGGAATATTTTATGTTTGTATCATCGCCCTTTCCTTACTCAGACAAGATTTTGATCATTTACTTTAATCATATTACGTTTATATTAGGTTCATTTGAATCCAAAAGCTGTGGCGAATAGTAGACTTTTTGTTTATTTTTGACCAAAGTATATACATTTTGTCTCTATTTTTTTTATTAAATATGCTTTAGGTTGATATATTTAATGCAGCTAAAAGTTACAAATGAATAGTTTTGGCCATTGCTGTAAGCACTCAGACACCCAGGGATATTTGTGCATCTTCACCTTGAGCTCTGGAAGACCAGCTTCATTTTTGAGGATTATTCCTTTCCTCATTTTCAGCAGATAAAATCTAACCTCTGATTTTCTTTTCTTTTACTTTAAAAGCTCCAAAAACGAGAGAAGACATGCAGGGCTTACCTTAAGGTATCTCTCCCGTGCTGTCCCCTGCTTGTCCCCTCCTTCAGCTACCTGCCAAGCTCTATCATCCTGCTGCATGACCCAGCACACGTCAGTCTTTGATAGTTAAATAATGTGCCCCATATCAGCTGTACAAATGTTGGCTTTTCACACATCTATGACTCTCAGAATAAGCAAATCATTCATTATTTTATTAATTTTTGCTGTTTGTCCATTCATCCAAAAGTTCCAGAACTTTAATGAAAATATCCTCTGAATTGGAAAGTAAACAGACAGTCTTTGCTTTCTTTTGTCTCCTCTGTGGATTAGACAACAACGTCATTGAAACAGCTATGATATATTCTTGGCAGCTTATCATATCAAAGACTGTATGGCCATAATATGTGCATGAAAAAGTTACTGCTTTTCTTTACTCTCTGGTCTATTCTTGAATAAAGTAGGTGTCATCCTGAAAGTTTCAGGAGTCATTTCTAGGAAGATCAGTTATTAGAAAGGCGATATAAGCAACGTAGCCATTATTTCAGTCTGTGTTTCCTGGGAGATTTGGTCAGAGCACTCCAGCACCTATTTCTTCCTGCTGAACCAAGTACCGGGAAGCTGAGATTCACAGAGCAATTATGACATGCCAGCTCCGTGTGCCAGAGCCAGTGACATAGGCCACATTGCAGGTTGCTTGGCTCTGTAGTTTAGAAGTTCCTTTTGGGAGCCAAGCTGGTTCGATTGCTTCTCTTTCCTCGGTGCCATCACCATGCTAAATCCAACTTTGAAGAACAGAGTCATAGGCTATGTGAACACACAGAAGAATCCTGTAGTTTCACAAGACAGGAGTTAGGCAAAAGCTGTCACGTCCCTAAGTTTGGCTGGCAACATCTAGAGGAAAAAATAATATTTTAAAATATCTTTAATATTAAAAAATAATAGTGAAAGAATTCTATCTTACTAGCTAGGAAAAGAGAAGCTGGACCTAAGAACTTGATAAGAAAAGGCAAATTTTCAGGGAGTAACGTTTTAAGAGTCTGTCCTTAGCCTGTTTTATGGGGACGAGGAATTAACTGCTGAAATTGTTAGAATAATTCAAACTTAGATGCTTGGATCCCCTTTACGGCATTTATTAATGATTGGTATGTTGCCTGGGACAAGGAGAAGAGAAGACAGTTTTTTCCTTTGGCAGGAAAAAGACGACCTCAGGACTATGGTTCCGCTAAGGATCATTAGGATGAGTAGGGAAGGCAGTAAATAAGGAGAGTTTCAAATGAATAGACACATTCCTTCGGCGAGTAATGGTGAATTTCAATAGGACCTTAATTTCTGACCCAGGCCATGTGCAGTATTTCGCCACTGATCCTCTCTGTTCAGACAAGACTAATAAACCCCCTCAAATTACAAATCAGAAGCTGACTTACACTATGCAAATGAGGCCAGTTTCTACTCTGCAAAGGAGGATGCATTTGTAACTTAGATTAGAGGCTCTGGCCTGTATTTCTCGGTGACTAATGAATTTGGCCTCAGCAGACCAATTTCTGTTCCACTCTAGTTAATGGCTGCAGAAGTATCCATGTGAGCATCTTGACGCTTCCACGATGGGCCCTTAGCAAGAGAACAGAGCCTTTCACAGCCCTGCAAGCAGTTTCCACCTGCCAGGAGGGTCATGGCAGCTCAGGAGGCAGACAGAGGGAGGAAGCTAGGATGGATTCAGCTAACTTATCTTATTATGGCAAAAGCTCATCTTCATCCAGTGTCTTCAGTTAGCTATCTTGATTGGTGTTCTCAATACAATAAATGCTTTTTCCTCCATGATTGCTAAGGCATCAAAACAATTTTTGTATGGGCTTCAGGACACAGTTCATTAAGGCCAATGCACTAGTACATAAACATAGTCGTTTCAGCTGTCCAGTTCTGCAGGGAATGAATACTCAGGGGGTAAGAACATCGAGTGTCAGTCAGTGTAAGAGCCTGCCTTTTACTGGTTGGCCCGTGGGTTATACTGTTTAATGTTATTGTGCATGGTAGCAAATTAAACCTACATAGACGAAGATTTGCAGCTTGATGCTTGCAGACACTTTCTGTGTGCTTTCCTGTTTGCCTCAAATTATTGGTGTCACCTTTAAATAATTTGCTTGCTTCCTTGATTTCTTCAAAACCAGACTGTACTCGATGAATTAAGGTATTCAGTGTATGTGCGGGATAGGTAATTTGAGGGGTGAAATATATGCAGATAACTTACAGGGTCCAAAACCACCTTTTTTTTTAAAAAAAAAAAAAAAAAAAAGCAGATAATAGACCATGTCTCTAAAGCCCAGTTTTCATTATTTTAGGTTCAAAAATAACATGGCTGGAACTTCAAACATAAATACTAGGCTATTCCAGACACAACAGGATTTTCACTTAAATCTTGAAATTTTAAATAGCATGTCTTTAATCATGTGACCACACTTGAAAGAGTCACAGGTCACATTCTCAGCTCCTGGTGGTGATATTTCTCCTTCATGGTGGAGATGTGAGTAGAGACGATGGCAACAAGCCATAGACCCTGTAAAAAGGAAGATCTGCTCACTTATTTTGACCTCGTCCTACTTTGCAATCCTTGGACATACTTTCAGGTGACCAAGTCGTATGTTGCTTTAGGCATCACTCCGCCTTGAAATGGTTAAGTCACCCCGGCAGACAAATGCCACCATTGTCACTGGTCAGCGATTGAAAAGTCCCTTGGTTCTAGAAGTGGTCAACACTAACGGTGGTTTCTAATGGACACAGGCCATTGTTGACACGGTGGACAACCTTCTGAGACCAGAAGCTTTGGAATCCTGGAAGCACATGAACTCCTCGGAACAGGCCCACACTGCCACCATGCTGTTGGACACACTGGAGGAGGGAGCTTTTGTCCTGGCTGACAATCTCTTGGAGCCAACGAGGGTCTCCATGCCCACCGAAAATATTGGTAAGTGAATCTGATCAGGTTGAGTTTGGATTCAGAAGGGCGTGGTGTTTCAAATCTGAATGGTTCCTTCCCTTGGCCAAAGTTCCCTTTCGTCGAATTGTTTTTGTCTGTTTGCAAAAGAAATTATTGATCATACTTATAATAAAATGAATGTGAAAGCCAAATATCTACTTTATATCTTCTTATAGTGGGTTTTATGAGTGTCTTTTTCAATTGAAAAATCATTAAAAAAGAGAAAAAGGTGGATGAACACTTAGATACCAGAAAATGGATTGGTGAAGTGAAGAAGTGCTCGCTGTGAGCCTGGTACCCCCTTCTCCAGTTTCGTAATATGTTCTAATGAATATCAGTTACTTTAAGAGATCTATTTCCCAGTCAAATATTTTAACACATAAAATTGAGTGAAATCCACCTTTAGTAAAAGATACAGGCAGTAGCCTGTCTTGGTAGGTCACATTCATAGTCTGAGCCCTCTGGAGACTGAGAGAGGAGGATTGCTATGAGTTCAAGGCCAGCCTAGTCTACATGGTGCATTCCAAACTAGCCTGTCCTACAGAGTAAACCCCTGTCTAAAAATACATGTGTATTTGAGAGTAGCATTTTATTTAGGTTTGGCCAATCTAGGATGGATAATTTGGAGAGATTGAACTCAGATGAAATTTGCTAGATCTCATGAAATAATAGTTTCTCAAGTATAAGAACCTTAGAAAGGGACACTGATATAACACTTACTATTCAACTCCAGAGAGGTTGGAGAGATGGCTTAGTGGTAAAATGCTTGAGGACCAGAGTTCCAGTCCCTGGCTGAATAAGAAAATGTAGGTGCTGAGTTCAAAGGATTCCCTCTGCTTTAGTAAAGGAAGTGGAGTAGATCCAGGAATTCACCCAGTGCCAACTTCTGGCATGTGTACACACATGCATGTGTAGCACAGATACATACACATGCAAGGGGGAAAAAAAAGCTAACTTCATTAAAGCAGCCAGTATTGAATGGAGTCTTTCTCTTTGGAATGTCATGTATTCTGACCTAATGTGCCTGCTGATGTCATGGGAATTTTACACTAAAATACAGAAAAAGGGGGTATGGACAAAATATAAGACCTCAAGCTAGTTTATATTTCAAAAGAAATGAAGTGGTAAAATCATGAGGAAGACAGCATGTTAATGTAGTAATAAAAAAAATCCCTCTTCTCTGTCTAATGCATTCATTACTTTTGAGTTTAATTCCTGATCTAATAAAATTCTTAAGATATATATGGATCCCTACTGTCCAGAGATAAACTTTCAAACCAGGCACAGTTATTGGGAGGAAGAGAGGATTTATTGAAGTTTACTGATCCAGGGGAAATTCCATAATGGTGAAGGAGGCTGACTTCCGTTCACAGGTCCAAACACAGAGAGAAACCCATCACCAACACCTCCAAAACCAAGCTATACTAGGGAACTCCAGGCTGAGCTCAGACTGCCCTCTGCACTTCTTAGGCTGGAATTCCTGATCCGCCCCTAGTAACACCTTAGGGCTGGACCCTAGGATCCATCCACAGTGACCTCTTTCAAATTACAAGCTTTAACAAAACCCTGAATCTATTGAGGGACATCCATTCAAACTACCACACTGGGTTTCCCATGGTATTCCTCTTCTTATGGACATAAGGTGTGCCTTTTATGACCTTAAAGATTGAATTATGGGGGGAAAAAGCATTTGAATGGCTTGTAACTTGAATGTGTTTTCTAAATCTTTAAAAGCTTTTTTTTTGCTTTTTTTTGTGGTAGGGTCTCCCTGTAGTCCAGGCTGACCTGGAATTCACTATGTAGTCACAGGGTGGCCTTGAACTCAAGGCGATCCTCCTACCTTTGCCTTCAGAGTGCTGGGATTAAAGGCGTGTGTGCGCCACCACGCCCGGCTAAAAGCTATTTTTAATAAAATAAAATCCCTAAAATGTCCTCTTCTTGTAAGTGTGCAAGAAAATGTGATGTGAAAGCCTAAGTTTTTTAATCCTTTTGGGCTAGGGAGATGGCTCAGTGGATAAAGCATTTATCCCACGTACCTGAGTCCAGACCCCAGACTCCACATCAAAGCCACAACCTGTTTCAGGCATAATCACCCCAGGACACCTCAGCGAGAAACAAGGCAGAGACAGGAGGATTTTTTGGACCCTCACAAATGGAGCAAGGACCAACACCAAAGTTTTCCACTAATCTCTACATGTGCACCATTGCTCATGTCTCTCTCTCTCTCTCTCATTCTCTCTCTAGTTAATTTCAAAAGTTAATTTAAATTTGTTTCTGTGACTCTTTCGACATTACAGAGATAGAACAACATAATATTATATACCCAAGATGTTTTTTCCACTTTGAGATATACTCAGAAAGAATGCTAGGAATATGTTTTTCTTAATATTTAAAATTTTGGTTCTGAAGGATTCTTTTTCCTCTTGAAGTTTATTCATTCTAAATTGTAAGACATTATAAATGACAATTCTAGGATGTAGCATACATTGTATAAACATGTATACAATACTTGAAATTGATTGTGCCTGTATGCGGACCCCAGATTATCAACATGTTTTGTGGTTTAATTGTATAAATACTTGGTCCCCTGCTGGTGGCATTGTTTAGGTGGTTGGACCTTTAGGAGGTGGAGCTGTGCAGGAGGTCATGTGTCACTGGGGTAAACCTTCAAGTTTTGTAGCTCACCCCCACTTGCTGTCCTCTGCTTCCTGACTCTGGATGCAATGTGACCAACTCTGTCCTCACTTCTGCTTCTCTGCCTTGAAACTTCTCATCAAAACTGTCAGTTTAAAATAAATCCTGCCCTTCTTTATGTTGCTTCTGATCACTTTGCTCATAGCAGTGAGAAAGTAAATGATGCGATCAAGATGCATTTTTCATATTCTAATAATATATTCTTTTTGATTGGTACGATTTAAACAAATTTTCATGAATAGAAATAATGCATTATTTAGCATAAAAACTTTTATATTTGTACATGTAAGGGCTAAATAGCCTAATATTTGTTTATGTCTTCATTCTTTTTATACTCATATTTAAACTTTAGAAATTGACTGCAGTATCTTGAATTATCGAAACAGATTGATTTTTCTTTTTTTGTAGTTCCTCCTTAAATCCTAAGTTTAATATTTACCCACATTATATGTGACTCGATAGATGTGCTCTGTTGACACGATTGTGGCATTTTACTGTGATCTTGGAGGTAGACCAGAGGTTCAAGGGTACCCAGGTCAAGTGTGTGGCCTGTTGAATTTTCAATGAATGTACATCCATATCATCGTTGGCATGGCCAAGGTTTTTTATTACTTCAAAAGACAGTCCACTCAAACCCTCCACGCCAGGAGAGCATTGTTCTGCTTCTGCTCTCAGCAGATGTCTTTCTTGACTTTGACCTGCATAGAATCATTCTGTGTGGTGGCTACATGCAGAAGCATCTTGAGAGCCGTCCCTATAGATGGAATGTCCAGAATTCCTTCCTTTGTACTGCATGGTATTATTCCATTGAAAGTACACACTACCGTTTCTATATTCTTTAGAGTGCTCTGTAAGCACACACTTCCATTTATATATATCCCTCAAAGTGAACTCTAAGTACACACTGCCATTTATATATCCTTCAGAGTGTGCTGTAAAAGGACACTGCCATTTGTATATCCTTCAGAGTGCTCTCTAAGTATACACTGCTGTTTGTATATCCCTCAGAGTGCACATATTTGGGAAGCTCCATTTTTGATGTTTTGTTTTCCCCGGTGGTTCTGCATCACCAATGAGTGACTGAGAATTCACATCCTTTCCAATATTCACTTTTTGTTCTTTTGCCTTGTGATTTTTTTTGAAGTGGTCCATGTCTTAGAGTAGGTTTCGTTTCCACTTCTGGATGTTTTCCTTCTCTTTATTGTCTCACCACAGGACAAGCCGAGTTTCTAATTTGGATGAAAACTCCCGTCACCTAGTTCCATCCACGTCTAGCTTTCCCCACCATTGGTCATTTCACAGCAAATCATGATATCCTCTCAGGACCATTGCACAAACTTACATGTTTGCAGTACTCTGCTAAAAGCAAAAGAAACGATCGCATTAAAAATGAACAAAAAGTCCAAAAGATAACTGTGCATTTTTAAGTTTTTAAAATTATTTTATTTGAGAAAGAATACAGGAAAGCTCAGGTTTAATACATTTGTTGGAAAAACGTGGTCGATCTTGAAGCATCTTCCACATTCTGGATATGGTTTCGCCACTGCCTAACACACCATTGGGTTGGTTTTGAAATGCTAATTAAAAGAAGAGGCTTGATCAAGACCAGGTTTATTGTCTTTCCCCCCCTCCATCGAGAACTTCCTATTACTTACATCACGAGGCACCTAATGATCAGTTGTCTTTCTTCTGACATTCAGAGTCGATCCATGGTTTTATTGTGGTACTGATCCATCCATTCTAAAACTTCCACTCATTTCTTTTCTGACTGGGCGTAGTAGCCAGCATGACTTTTATCTGTCACTTTCAACTTAACTCTATTGCAGCTGAGGAAAAAAAATAATACAAGCCGAGTGAAAGCAGTTCACGACAACAAAGGTTTGTTCTTCCTCCCGCTGAATAGCGGGGAGACTGGCCTGGGCATCACCTCCTGTCACCCCTACTTCTCCATATTGTTTTGCTCTCTGGGACCCAGGCTGACAGAGCAGCCCCTACCTAGAACGTGGCCGGTCTCCAGGCCGAGGTCACAGTGTTCCTTAGAGGCGCAGACACTGATCTTCCCCTTTCATCTCTCTGTAGCCAGTACTCCGATGAATTTGAAAAAATAGAGTAAAAAATAGAAAGAGAGAAATGTTCTAAAATTCTGCCTGCCATCATAGCTGGGAATGCTGCTCCAAGTGTCTTTCCAGTGAGCAAGAATGTGCAGATCCAGAAATCTATGGAATAAGTTGGGTCACTTAAGCAGACTAGAAGTATCAAGACCAGCCACCAGCTGAGCCACACAAGGGGAATTCTACTCTATTCACTTCAACTAAAAACACACACAAAGGGGCTGGAGAAATGGCTCAGCAATTAAAACGGTTTGCTTGCAAAGCCTGTCAGCCCAGGTTCTAGTCCCCAGGACCCCACATAAAGCCAGATGCCAAAGAGTTTCCTGCGTCTGGAGTTCATTTGCAGTGACAGGAGACCATGGTAGTGCTCTCTCTCTCTCTCTTTATCTCTCTCTCTCTCCCTCTCCCTCTCTCTCTTTCTCTCTGCAAATAAATAATTTTTTATAAACCACATTTGTTAAACACACAGAGACAGACACAGATTATGTGAAAGTTACTTGTGTAGTAAAATGGATGATGGGCATTATTTATGATAGATTAAGAAATAGGTACTGTACATAGCTCTCCATTTATTTTAATGTTTTGATTTGCATTTTTGCTTTAATTTTAGCTCTTTTTTTTGAGATGAGGGTCCCATTATGTTACCCAGGAAGGCTTCACACCTGGCCTAAGCTAAAGTACTTTCTCTGTGAGATGCATACATGTAAGAACTTTTATGTGTTGAGCATTGATCATTTCACAACTTAAATGTCTTTGAATGATTTTTCCTTATAGATATGCTTTCGATATTTATAGAGATAGAGTGTTCATCTCATTCATTTATTTCAGCTAAGAATCCACCATGGCTTAGCTCTTCTGGAAGATGTTTTAGTAGCCTCTTCTATTTGAGTAACATGAGGAAAGCCGGACAGAAAGTTCTGTGCAACTTCTTGCTAGTATGTGTGTTTCTAGACATAAGTACCTACATCCTAAAAGAAAAAAAAATCAGCAATACAGCCTTCCTGTCGACTTACTAAATAATGCCAAATTCTTCTCTTTGTTTTACCAATTTATATTCATTCATTCTTACCCGCCATCACTCCCTTTATTATCCACATAGATTTTGTTAATCTAATCAGTTTGGATTGATCTCATCACTGTTTTAATTTGCAGTCCCCTGATTACTTAATGCCTTTGATTATTTTTAATGCATTTATTTGCCTATTTTTCTCCCCTGTGAATTTGTTGGCATTCACGTTTTCCTATTTTTCAATTTATGGTTTTCTATGCATGTTTGGACACTAATTCCCTGAGGATTAGTTTAAAAGTACTATGCTTTCTTGTTAATTTGTTTTAAGTTATCATTTTACATAATAATAAAGCCAAGTTTATCCATCTCTCAGCATCAGAGCTTGGTATCTTGTTTAAGAAGTTTTCCTTTTGGTTTCCTGCTTAAGAAAAAGGCATTTCTACTTGGATTTTCTAAGGATGCTCATCTTGCTTTATGAGTCATAGACCTTTGCGATTTTCCATTTGTCCATCCAAAGTTGAGTTTTTTTCACCGTGATAGCCTGTGACAGAGGCAGCTAATCTGATTTCTTTCCCTATGAACAATCAGTTCTTTCTGTGCTCTTGTTGGTGCCTAAGCTGTTCTTTCCCCAGCGATGGGAAATGATATCCCTGCCATCTATCAATTCCCTACATGTCAGCCTGCTAGCAGACCCTGTATTTCCTCCGTTCTGTGGTGTTTTGTTTTCAATAATTCTAGTATCTCTCGAGTCTCTTAACCTTTCTCCCTGAGGAATTGTTTCCGCTGCTTTTTGGTATATTTCATGCATATGAATTTTAAAACCAATTTGTCGAGTTTCTACACATTCTTTCTCCCCCCTCTTGTTACACACACAGACACTTTTACACACCTTTTGGAATTTCTTATTAGCATTAGCCTACATTCATAGGTTGATTTTCAAAGAAGTACTGTATTAGTCAGTTCATCTCACCAAATTAGACCATCATATAATTAATTATGTTTGTTATTTTTACTGTAAACAATGTGTACTGTTTCCTAATAAGTCCTTAAGATTCCCATTTGCTTTTCTTGATTTTTTTTTTAATCTATAGTGTCTTAGGACAAACAGGCAGGGGTAATTCTGACTTTATAAGGAATGTTTCAGCACTCTATTGTTTTTAAAGAAATAACTTTTGACAAAAAAAAATCAGATGAGTGCCTAAATTTACTGCATTCTTATTCCTCACAATTTTATCTTTAATTTTCATATTCAGTTAATTATAATGATGTGTTTTCTGATGTTGGTTAAACTTGAGTGTTTAGGATATTGCCTGTAAAGTGTGTGTATGTGTTACAGCTTTTCTCATCACTCCGAATAAGGAAATCCTATTATTTCTTTCCTGGTACTGTTGTATGCTTGATTAGTCAATACATGTGAAATAAGTTGGCACGCAGAGATTTTCTATTTTGTTGGAAGGAAATCATGACGTTTATTTTAAATTAAATTTTTGAACTATGAGTTGATATTCTTGCTTGGCATAAACTATTGGGGTTTTATACTTTCAGTCAGTTTTAATGAAATTTTCACTTGTGTTTTTGAGCAATGTTGAATGCTCCATATTTATTGTCATAAATTGGATTCTTGCATTCTCATTGCTTAAACATCCCTTCTAAGAACTATAGTAACAACTGTTACTTTGTAAAATTTAGATTACTTTTACCTTTCTGAAAACATAATCTTTATAACGTTTAATGAGTAAATATTGGCCAAAATGAATTAACTCTTACTATCTATGGAACATTTCACTGCTTAATAAGAACTCCAAGTAATTTTTCCTTACTCTGCCCATTTTAAAGAAATTAGTAATAATTATAGCCCATTTCAGTGTGAGAAAGAGATGATTAAATAGTTTAGGTATATTTGTATATATACACATACTTTCAAAATTTGTTTTGTTTTGTTTTTAAGGCTGGGTTTCATGAAGCCCAGGCTGGCCTGGAGCTCACTGGGAATCTCAGGGTGACTTTGAGTTCCTCTTTGTTCTACCACCCCTCCCAAGTTCTGGGGTTACAGGATTTTTTTTTTTGCTTTGGAGGTATATTTTTGTTCCCCCTCTCCTGTATCCCTCCCCACACATGGAACCTGACATGAGAAAGCACATCTTCTGCTGCACCTGCTTAATTTTCCCAAACATGAAAACAAAAGACTAGTTTCATTCTGCAGCTGAGAGAATTCCAGGAGTTACATGATTGCCATTATCAAGTGGTGTTTAGTGATTTGAAATGTGGTTGACTACTTCTAAGAATCTCCAAAAGTCATTGTTTTCATACTTACAACTAAACCTACATGTTCTTTCACAAAGCAAACCTGTTAAAGACACACACACACACACACACACACACACACACACACACACACACACACACAATAGTATACAAGTTACAAGATAATGACCTCATTTTTGTATCAAGCAATGGAGTAGGTCAATTCCTATCTGGGTTTCTTTAAACATGTACATGTTTATCCAGCATAGACATAGTTATGCAGTGATACCGACACTACAGACAGTGAATTTCACAGAAAAATATTAGGCCTGTATTATTGAGTTGTTCTGAAAAGTGAAACATTTAAATTCAAATATCTGAACTTCATGAATTTTCATATCATCTCCCTCCCAATTAAATGGCAATATAAATGTTAGTTAACTTCAGTAGAAATGACACCTTTCAATTCTTTATTTAAAAATTAAATGGATACTGATATATAACAGTGTTAATAATAAATAGCAGACAGGAAAACCGTCAGTTCCTGCTAGTATTTTTAAAGAGAGTTAAAGGGCATTGGCACTCTGGATAAGGTCACAACCTGATGTGTTGACTCGTTTTCTGTGTGTACTTTACAGTTTGCTCCATGTTCGAATAGCTATAAAGTCAAAGAATGCATATTCTAGGTTTTGCAGACCGTGTGATCTCACCTGCGAAATAGTTAGCTTAAGCAACCGTAGACTGTCTGTAATCTGCCTGCACGGCTGTGTTTCAGTAAAACCTCATTTATAAAAATAGGTGACGAGCCACACGTGGCTCACAAATCCAGACATAATGTTTGATATATTCTCCCCAATCCACTTTGCTGATTTCACTATTTTTAGAAAAAGTATATATATTTATATACATATATATATATTTCATACGTATGATACCTAGAAATAGATTATGCATCTTTTTATGAATAAAGGTATTCAGATTTTTAGCTTCGTGCTTAAGCTTACTATCGCCAAATCATGGTAACTAAAAGTTACTTAATATAAAAGCCTCCGAAATTAGTAAAAACTCAAGTCGACCAACAGAAAGCACTGTTTGTCTCTTTGCTTTTTAATTTAAAGACGGTCCTGTTCACTCCTTTATCTCCCGTCTCCTGCAGTTCTGGAAGTTGCTGTGCTCAGTACAGAAGGACAGGTCCAGGACTTCAAATTCCCTCTGGGCTTCAAGGGAGCAGGCAGCTCGATCCAGCTCTCCGCAAACACAGTCAAACAGAACAGCAGGAACGGTAAGATGGCAAGTCTTTCAAGATGGACTCTTCGTGTCTCTCTTTTTTTTATTTCTTTTTCTTTCCCCCTTCATTCCCTCTTCCCTTTCTTTTTTTTATAAATTATTATTTAATTGTTTATTTTCAATCTGAGTGTGAGAGAGGGCTCACCCGGGCCTCTTGCCACTGCAAACAAACTCCAGATGCCTGTGCCACTTTGTGCATATGGCTTGATGTGGGTGCTGGGGACTTGAACCCTGGCTGGCCAGCTTTGCAAGCAAGCAACCTTTAACTTCCCTTTCTTTTTTCTTTTTTGATTGTTCACCTGAACCTCTTCCACTGAGCTCGTAATTTACCCTACATATAACAAAAATAGCTTAGCTTTTAAAAGCATACTTGAAGTAATAGCTTACCCTTAAAACCCAATAGACACAACCTAGAAAAGGGTTCCACGGGCTTTTCCATGTTCCTCTTAGTTTACTGCATGTTATTTTATTCCTAAGCTTCTTTGTGATGGTTTTGACTCACCCAGGGCTGGCAAAGCTGGTATTTATCATTTACCGGAGTCTGGGCCAGTTCCTTGGGACAGAAAACGCCACCATCAAGCTGGGCTCTGACTTCCTGGGTCGGAACAGCACGATTGCAGTCAACTCTCATGTCATCTCCGTTTCCATCAATAAAGAGTCCAGCCGCGTGTACCTGACGGATCCGGTGATTTTCACCCTGCCACACATTGATGTAAGTTAATGCATGCTAATGAAGTCACCAGGTTGGAGAGCTGCGGAGAGAAAGAAAAGCGAAACTGACATGCTGGGGAGACAGGGCAGGAGTGAGGGGAGGTAGGACCGGAGAAAAGACCTTTCCATTTGAATTTTAAATGGTCGAATAGGTCAGGGACACAAGTTTATTTAAGTCTGGGAACATAAAATTAAATGAGCCTGGTTCAGTGATTATTAGAACTTAAGTGTATTCTTAATGAAAGCTAATTCAGTAATCAACAGGAAAATGTAAATGACTCTAATTTGTTTTCCAATGAAAATTAACTCTTACCTTAGCAGCAGGAGAGCTGAGTGGTTGTTAGCTCCCAGGACCCTGCCTGCTCACTACAGCGAGTCATTTTTTAAAACCCTGAGTTACGCCGATCATCTTTTGCACAACTGTTATCAAGTATTGTGTTTAACGAATACAGAACCGAGGCGAGAACTATTGCTCTGCAGAAGCTTAAGATACAAGACAGTACCTAAGTAACAGTTTCATGTCAACATTGGCTGTTGTAAGTGAAGGAGGGACCAAGCAGGATATCTGAAACTGACAAAAACAAATTTGTGCGGGTGGGTCCTCATCTCCCATCTGCCTCCTGCGATTGCTTCTACAGAGCCTCACCGTGCCAGCAACTGATTCAAGCAACCCCCAAACGAGCCCAAATCAGAAAATGGATTTTTAAGTTACTTGGTCTTTACAGTATTTTCTTCAGGACGAAAATCATGTCCCTGATATTGTCCGAAGGGGTGGGGGGAGGGGATGACTCTTACTATTCTAATAAGTATGTAAAATCATAAGCTGGAACTTGTAATCATGTAAAAGTGGTTCTTTGGTAATTTGGAGTAGACTTTAGAGTGTCTCGGACTATAAAGCCCCTTCTTCAACTAGATATCTGCCTTGTATAAAACCGAGTCCACCATTTTACTGATGAAAAACTTTATAGTCCGAAACATGCAAAGTTTAATCTAAATTACCTTTTGCACATATTAAACAATTGTGGTTGCCATCTCCGGGTGTAAAATCCTAATTTTATCTTGTCATTTTATTTCCCAGCCTGACAATTATTTCAATGCAAACTGCTCCTTCTGGAACTACTCGGAGAGAACCATGATGGGATATTGGTCTACCCAGGGCTGCAAGCTGGTTGACACGAATAAAACTCGCACAACGTGTGCGTGCAGCCACCTAACCAATTTTGCTATCCTCATGGCCCACAGGGCAATTACAGTAAGTATTTGCACTTCTAATTAGTCTCATAGAAAGACCTTGGAGATTCCAAACAGCTTGTATAATAGTCCGTCTTTGGGTGCTTATCCTAACTAAAAAGCAAATAAAGTAATGTGGATTTCTAATTGTTTTTACCCTGTCCATATATTTATGAGAGAGAGAGAGAGAGAGAGAGAGAGAGAGAGAGAGAGAGAGAGGAAAAAGCCCAGGTGCATGTACTGATCCTTCACAATGTCATGAATGTCATGTGGCCCTGTATCACTTTGCACACCCAAGCTGTTCCTCCATTCACTTTGGGCAACTGTTTTCAGAGGGAACCAATGACCTAAACATGAACAGAGTAAGTCATACAAAAGAAACAAAATAGGGGCTGGAGAGATGGCTCAGGGTAAAGGCATTTGCCTGCAAAGCCTAACGACCTGGGTTCGATTCCCCAGCACCCACATAAAGCCAGCTGCACAAAGTGTCACATGTGTCTAGAGTTCGTTTGCAGTGTCTGGAGGCCCTGGTGCGCCCATTCTCTCTGTCTCTCTTCTCTCTATCTCTCCCTCTGCTTGCAAATAAATGTTTAGAGAGCGAGAGAAAGAACGAAAGGCTGTGATGTGGCACCTGCCCTTCGGATCTGGGATTTGAGGATCTCATGTTATAACGCTAAGTGCACTCTAAGTTTCTCGAGGTTTGTGCACACAGTGGAGATTTTGCAAAGTTAGAAAAGCCCCTGGGATGTGTCTCAATTGACAGAGGATGATAGAATATTGAAGGCGTCTAGCAAGGGACTAGGACCGGAGCTCCGTGGTAGCGTTTCCCTACAGTGTGTAAGGTTCTGGTTCAGATCCCCAGCACTGCACCCAAAACAAAAAGTGAAAAGTTGGCTTATCTATAAGTCCATGATGTCATTAAAACATCTAGTATTTTTAGGACTAAGTGTTCTTTATACTTCCAAATAAGCATTTTATGCCTGTTTTAGAAAGTAGTGATTTCCATCATCATTTTAAAATAATGGGGCTCTTGCACCATTTGCTAAGTAAAATATACCTCTTTTCTGGATCATTCTCATTTTTGGGGGGGGGGGATGCTCAGGGTAGGGTCTCCCTCTACAGCAGGATGACCTTGAATTCACTATGTAGTCTCAGGGTGGCCCCGAACTCACAGGGGTCCTCCTACCTCTGCCTCCTGAGTACAGGGATTAAAAGTGTGTGCCACCCTGCAAGGTCTGGGTCATTCATTAAGTCATTAAGTCAATAAGGTAATTTTATTTGAGCCCTGCTTGAACACCCATGAATATTATTTTTTATTTTTAAACTTTATTGTTAAAAGCAGGGCTACCTATAAACACTGCTGTTCTCCGGTTGCCATGGTGTAGGGATGCTAACGTGCCCTGTCTCCTTTTGATTTCCAGTATAAAGATGGAGTTCACGAGCTACTTCTGACCGTCATCACCTGGGTGGGGATCGTGGTCTCCCTCGTCTGCCTGGCTATCTGCATCTTCACCTTCTGTTTTTTCCGAGGGCTGCAGAGTGACCGTAATACCATTCACAAGAACCTCTGCATCAACCTTTTCATTGCTGAATTTATTTTCCTCATAGGAATTGATAAGACGAAATACACGGTAAGGACCTCTGCAGACGATTGAATTTGGACTCTGGAAATTGTTCATCTAGGTGTGAGATTAAGATACTGATATTGATATTTTTTTAAATATTTTATTTATTCATTTTCAAGCAGAGAGAGAGAGAGCACACCAGGGCCACCACCTTGTGGGTCTGGCTTATGTGGGATCTGGGGAATTGAACCCGGGGCCTTAGGCACTGGAGGCAAGTGCCTTAACTGCTGAGCCATCTCTCCAGCCCCTTATATTGATATTTGACCTCGTCACTTGATGGATAGCATGGTGATATGGAAGGATAATTTGCACTACATGAAAATAGATTTATGATGAATCTATTCAATCCAGGTATTAAAAACCCCCGGGCATATATTTTTTTCTGGCTTGTTATGAAATTTAAATAGAAGCCATCCTGGGGGTATCAAAACTGAAATGATAATATTGTGAAAGTTCCTACGTTCCTTTCACAGGCAGTCTGACCAGTGACCCTCTCTGAATTTAGAGTTATTTATTCATCGTCACGTGGTCTCCATGGCAGGAGCAACACAATTTGCTCACGCATCATCCTACATCCATTTGGGTGAATTAAAGAATTCTCGAGACATGAAAAGGGAATACACTACATAATTAGTGCAAAGGGTAATTTGTCATTAAGGCAAACTTAAAATGTTACTGTGGAAACATACAGATAATGTTCTTGGACAGAAGTCTCCCTTAGATTTGAAATCAGATCATCCACAGGTAGACATGGTGAGCTCATAATGGACAGCTTGAGGAGAGAGATACAAACCATATTTTCCTATTTGATACTTAATTTCTCTGCAATATCAATAATGCCTTACCGTGAGGATAGCCAAGGCACCAGGCCTTATAGCCTTTCAACACTGTATGCTATTTTGCAGTATTTTTAACTTGTGTTCATCTATGAGCAAATGGATTTGGATCAGACAGCAGGATGACGTATTACAAACCACAGTGATCTGTGTTTTATGGTTTGGGAGCTGGTTATCAGCATTCGTGAATTTTCCTTCCTGTCTCCTCCTTGCAGATCGCATGCCCCATATTTGCAGGACTCCTTCACTTTTTCTTCCTGGCGGCGTTTGCATGGATGTGCCTAGAAGGTGTCCAGCTCTATCTGATGCTAGTTGAAGTTTTCGAAAGCGAATATTCCAGGAAGAAATATTACTATGTCGCCGGCTACTTGTTCCCTGCCACGGTGGTCGGCGTCTCGGCCGCTATTGACTACAAGAGCTATGGAACAGACAAGACGTAAGTAATTGCAAGTGACCTGAGTGTTTTTCAAGTGAAGAATTTTTTAAAGCCTGTTAGCTGTCAGCGAGGGTCCCTGACAGACTAAAATAGCATCTGAAAGCTTTATTGGCGAGAGAGGGAGCATGCCGTGCACAAATTACAATCAAGACTTCTTCTGGTATTTTCTGGGTTCAAAGGATTTGTATGCTAGTGGGCAGATTGTAAATTATGGACTTTCTTTTTAACACAAAAGATTGACCTGAAACAAATTGGAAAGACAAAAAGTAAATAACTTTTTGGCCTTAGAAAGATATAAAGTAAGAATTCTTGGGAACTTGCAGCATCTGACAGGTTTAACTACCCTGTCTTCAGCTAATGGTTCATTAGCTTGCTCTGTGGGTGTGGTGACAGAGGACGTTCCATCCCATAAGATTTTTTCCTCTCTGATAAGATTTTAGCATGTGGTTTGAAAAAAATTGAAATAAATCACCATCTCTCATTTCTTAAAAATACGCTTATTTACAGAAAGTGCCAGAAGGTAAACATAGCCCTGTTTCTCAGGGGTTTGTTTGCTGGAGGCATGACTTTGCCTTCCAGTTCTGTTTATTTCCTTTTTTCCTTTGATGAAATTAGTTAATGTGAAGATTCTCTCTGAGTAAACAAACCCTTTTGACTACAGATGATGAAAAACCAATGAGAGAAACTCAGCAGGGATTCGTTCGGTAATCTATGAACAATGAACTACCAAGCTACATCTTAATAAGCTTATGCATCATTACTGTATATGTTTATGATTTGATATTTTTCTTGCATCCATCCATTCCTAATGGGGTATTAGATATAATGCTTTGCTACAAAAAAGTAACATCTGGGGCTGGAGAGACGGCTCAGCGGTTAAGGCACTGCCTCCAGTGCCTAAGGCCCCGGGTTCAATTCCCCAGGACCCACATAAGCCAGGCTCTCTCTCTCTTTCTCTTTCTCTCTCTCTCTCTCTCTCTCTCTCTCTCTCTCTCTCTCTCTCTCTCTCTCCTTGAAAATGAATAAATGAATAAATAAATAAAAGTAACAACTGAAAAGTTTCCTTTGTTATGTTTTGGTCCAGGTAAACACTTAAATTCAGATAGACCTGGAGGATAAATTTGGGAGAATCCATGTAGAAATATAGGTCTTGAGACCTCAGCAGTGGGGTGAGGTTGATTGTTTTCCCTATTTAAGGAGAGTTGGATGTGCTTTAACCAGATTTGAAACCTGGCATGAAAACCTGCAGATTGAAGTAAATAAATCGCTACCTTTTTTTTTAAGTCAATACTTTCTCCGAATTAAGATTCTTCTTGTCCATGAGTAATGAATTTTCAAAGCAAATGGAGGGATGGTTCATTCAGAAGACCTCACTGCTCTCTTGAAGCCGAGGGTCCAGGGTGTGTTGACTGCCCTTCTTACCTTCTCGTCTCTTCTAACAGATGCTGGCTTCACGTGGATAACTACTTTATATGGAGCTTCATTGGTCCTGTAACCTTCATTATTCTAGTAAGCAGATCTTATTTTCCCTGTCTTTTTACCTACGACTTTAACTGTGTGACTCCAACAAATGCAAACATTTTATTGCTAATTCTTTGTGCATTTGAAGATTAGTAAATGTGTCTGTCTTATAGGGTAATATTATGTAATCTCTTTAAACTGTTACAACATTAAGAGTCCAAACACTTAGTAATTATTTCTGAAAGCACTTTTCCTCTTAAAAGTACCATTTTCAGTTTCTAATTCAGTATGCTGAAATACATCACAATTCAAAGAAACGTACTTGTGTATACCTGTGCTGATAATTGTTTGGGTCTTTTAGAAATTCAAATGAATATTGCCTTTACTTTTATCTTAATTCCACTTAGTAACTTATTACTTTTCAATGAAGGTTAATTCCATAAATGCTTTGAGGGCATAAATGTCTTTAGAGCTTTGATTAATAAAGGAATATTGAATGAATTTCTAAATCACTAGAAATAAAATAACTTTTCAAAGACTTAAATGCCAAGTAAACATATTGGTTTTTAAAGAAATTTATTTTTATTTGAATTTGGTGTGGGTTATTAGCAATAGTAACATCTTCTGTTTTTTTTACACAAATATCTATTTTAAATATTTTAATTCATTTATTTGTAAGCAGGGAGAGATAGAAGAGAAACAGAGAGAGTGGGTTTGCCAGGGCCTCCAGACACTGCAAACTTCAGAGGCGTGTGCCACTTTGTATATCTGGCTTTCCGTGGGTCCTGAGGAATCAAACCCAGGTCATTAGGCTTTGCAGACAAGCACCTTTACCACTGAGCCATCTCTCCAGCCCCAGTATCTGTAGTCATACTGTCAATAGAGTTGAAATTTAAAAGTATAGCTAAAATATCATGATTTGTGGATTTAAAACGTTTGCCCAGTTGTATTATCTTGATAGCAATGAGTGTCATTAACCATGGTAAGACTGAAAAAGAAACATAAACGATCTTCAATATGACTATTTTAAATATTGCTTTTATTCCCATTTTAAAGATGTTATTCTTTTTGTTTTTCAAAAATTTGACTTGAGCTTTCTAGGATATTTTAATGTTAACCTGTATCTCATACAATTGAGAATGAAAATAGTCACTGAAGGAAACTTAAAACCACCTAAAGTGTTAATGTGCATTGTGTCATTCCAGTAACTTCACACAATGATGTTAACAGAGCCAAGTAAAACCCCGAGATACCTGTATAAATCAGACCCCTGAAATACTCTATTCCAAGTGAGGTGATTTCTCATTGGAATTATTCCATTCAGTGACTACCCCAGTGTTGAAACTTAGTTTATATTTATTAGTTCATCCTTCGTTTACCTTACTTGAAATGACAAGTGGTTGACATTCAGTTAAAGACACCACCTTCTTTTTTCTCCCCAACCCATTGGCCAAACACATTTTAAACTTTGAAACCACAAAAAATGCTTTAGGGATGGTTGGTCTATAAAAATAGTGTGTGTTTACTTCGGTCTTATTGCAGCTTATGACTAAAGATAACTACTGACTTTAAACGTGAACAGGCATTTCACTTTGCAAAGGGCGTTATGTTAGCATAAAATCAGTTTTCAGTAGGAAAAGTGTTGAGGGGCATTGTATTAAGTGGACCGTTTATAATGAGGCTCCACCACAACTTATTAGTCTCTATCGTTACTGCCTTCTACCAGTTTTTAGGTTGAGCTACAAGTAGCTTTGGGTTGTAGTTCCCCCAAATTAAGAACAAGTAAAAGAAACCAGCAGGTCACATTCACAACATAGAGCTCCTAGAATTCTCCCACAATTACCTTGTCCTCTAATTTTCCCCAACCCAGAGAGACCGAGCAGTACAGCAATGCAAAAATCTGTGCTACTAGAATATTTGGACTGGGCAGCATATGCTTAGAGTTATTACATACAATCTCTTTAAGGAATAGTCTTATCACAAAAGATATTTATTGATATCCTTGAAAATCTGGTTCGACGTCTCTGATTTTCCAAGTTGAAAGCATGGAACTTAGTAGTCGTACTGGATAGGTGGACCTTTTATTAATAATGTTCTGTGAGGAAGAAAGAATCGGCTAAAGGAGCTAAAGCTGAAGGTCTTGCCTACAGGGTATCTACGAGAGGAGTGCTGGGAGGTAATGAACATGGAACCCATTAGTATGCCTGAAACGGTTCAATGAAAGCTTGGATCATGACGCGTCAGGAGCTGTTCTTATCATTTGGACAGCTCCATCTGCGTCATTAATAATGAATTCAGTTCAGGGAGAGTTCAGCTCACACACTCATTTAGAAGTCTTCTTCAGAGAACACCTCTCGGGCTGCTCGTCCAGGGAGAAATGGTTTCTGCTTGGCTAACAGCTGAGATCTGGAGAGACAAGGACAGTTGGAGCTGTGCGTTTGCCAGGTAGCAAAAGCTCCAGGGAGGACAAAAAGGGTCAGACCATGTGCAGTTCAGCTAGGCTCCTCGAGAGTGGCGTGGCTCTTCGTCTGTCTAATCATATCCATGTCAGCATGCACGGTGTGAATGAATGTTAAGCTAAGCTCAGACAGATGGATCACAATGGAGCAGATTGATGGTTAGGAGGGAGACTGCTCTCCTCTGATCTGGGGAACCCTTGTCTTTTAAAACCTAATTTGTGTCCTTATGTTGAGCAATATAGACAGTCTCAAACTCTGTCCTATTATTAAATCAGCAAAAATTATTTAAGTAGAGTATGCAATTATTGGGGGGCAGGTAAAGGAATGAAATTGATCATGGAAAGGAAAGGTTGACTCCAGTTTGGTCATTTACTTTTTTGGGCTGGATCAAAAATTTTCTTCCTTCTGAATGTTCTGGAACTCTTTAATGGTAGGATTCCCTCCATAGATAAGCAACTATCGGTGTGTACCTGTGTACCCATGAGCACTTTAGCCCACAGCTCAGATTTCATATACGATTAATTTCCAGACACATTGCTGCATTCAAATGAGTTATTAGCCTGGACATTTTAGGCTGTTGGATTGGCTAACAGTTTGAAAATCATCCTAATGACCAGTGTTTATTGGCAACTTCTATAATTAATTGAGTAACCGCATGTATTTTTCAGGTTGAAGTGATTTATTATATATGACTAAAATGCAGGCACTCTCCTCTCTCACAGACAGTCTTTAAACCTATTCCAAAGCACATGTATAACGTAAATATTTCTCAGAATACATGTGTAACATGAACCAGCAAATGATATGTACCAGTGAAGTTTTAATTTTGAAATAAGTTTGAGAAAAAAAGCTTATAGAGTAAACAGTTTTGCACTTTTATGAATTTAGAATAATGTCTTGCATTTTTTGTAATTAACTTTGTTTTGAGATGATGGAATTTTTTCCTATTTAAGACATTACCTCATTATTTTAATTTTAGAGGCAAAAACAGTATATGATTTAAATATGATTTTCCCAATAATATATGCATTAAGTACCATTTTATTTTCATCTTCTTTACTTTGGAAAATTCATAGATATTTTCAACACAGTTTGAGTGCAAAAATCCTTTCAGTGTATGTGATCAGTTTCCTGGTATTTTTAGTCGTCTTAAATACTCCCTTTTGAACCTTCTTAAAACATTCTATTTAAATGTGGCAAAGAGTATCTTTTAAGAATTCTATTTTTTTTAAATATTTGTACTCAAGTGTTCTGTGATATTAGCTATGTGAAACTATAACCAACATAGACAGGTTTGAACAAGACACAACAAACATGTTAAGCCTCCAACTTGAGTAGTGAGAAGCATGGGTACTGTTTTTTATTGTGAGGTGATAGAGTTTCCATGAAGTTTCAATTAATCTGACAGATCCATGGGATTAAAGTCGTTTGAAGACACCTGTCTCCTTCGGGATTGCTTTGAGACAGTATTTTATAGATTGACCACCTGAGACTTTTCTCCATTGGGTTATATTTTGTAACTCTCTGTTTTCAAGACTTACCTTTTACATTCAGAGAAGCTGGTTAGTGGTACACGGGAAGGTTGAGGGCTGGGAAGCCTGGCTATAGGGTATTGAGTCTCAGAACAGACATTCTATTTGCTGGCTCATCTCTGACAACACATATCTCCAGAATTTTGTCAATTCATCATTCAGGTGCTGCTGGCTACCTCTGGGGTAGAATGGTAGCACGGTCTTCCCGTTGGAATTTCCATCTGTCAGTTCAACATAAAACATTTTAAAAATCTCAGTGAAGCCAGGTGTGCTGGTCGCAGCTTTAGGTACAGCACCTGGCGGCTGAGTGTAGGATCCCTATGAGTTTAAGAGTTGGGGACTATAGTGAGAGTTCCATGTCAGGTAGAATGAGACCCTGCCTCCCCCCCCAAAAAAAAAAAAGAAAATAGGAAGGCAGGGAGGAAGAGGGGGAGGGGAAAATAAATAAGGAAAAGAAAACCAAAATCTCAGTGGAAGATTACCCACTCAGAACCTCTCCTGTTTGATAGAAGCTCTGCCTTCTTTCCTTCTCCTGAGCTCTAGAATATTCTAAAATCAAATCTCCCCAAACTTAAAAAAAAAATCCCAATGGAGTAAAAGGAAAAAAATTCCTGCAACAGTCTGTTTTGTAAAGATGATATGAGAAGGGTTTCTGTGGCATACAACTCAAAGAGTCTTCAGCCTCAACTAGAAAGAAATGTGTTTATCTTAGTTACACCTCAATTATAGGTTTATGTAGGGAGTAGATTTCAATTTATTTCCACTTTATTGGAAAAAGCTTTCATTGTCAGATAAATGACTTTTTAACCAATTTTGTTCATTGAAAAATATTTGTTCCAATGAATGCATCCACAGCAATTTAACATCTACTTACGTTCTCCTCTCAGCATATGTTGTATATCTATATTTCTCACATTCTTATAATTTTATAAATAGTGGAAAGTTAATAACTCTTCTGGAATGTATTGCTATTTTGTTCCTGAAGTGATGAGAATACTGAAAGTGCTTAGAAAATAATAATACCAAATTGTGACTAAATGCATTTTAGAAAATTACAAAAAGGATGGAAAGAATGGACATTAGATCTAGAAGTTTGGAATGAAAGAAGGACTTTCATCAGGACATTCAAATATACAGAGAGGGAATTTTTACATTTCAACTCAGTCTGTAAAGCAGGTCGCCTGGCCTAAATGCCATTATTTATTTACTTGTTAACACTGCTTTGGGATTGTTTGTGTTTGCGATATTTATAGTGTCCTGTAGCACGCTTCTGTCGGCCCCCTCACACACCGAGTCCAAACTTAGGTCTAGGGCTTCCAGTGCTACTGGTCAAGGCTACTGCTGTATAACATTTAAAGTTAATTACATTTTGATTTTGATTTTTTTTTTGAAAATAAAATAAAACTAGAGATCTTTAAAAATGTAATTAATGTTCACTCCATTATTACTAATGTCTCAAAGGCAGAATTTGTATCTCAAGTACTTAAAGCATAGTAAGTGTATGGAGAGCTGGTTGATCAAGGGCATATGTGATGGGTGAAATATAGATAGCATCCCTGAAAATGAAGCATGAACACACACACACACACACACACACACACACACACACACACACACACACACACATAACCAGCTATAATATTCATTAGGAAATAAGAAATGTTTCTCCAGTTGTATTTGTTATATCTAGATAAGTATTTCAAGAAATTAAGCACTTTAAAACAATGACTCGCTCTTCTTCTTAAGTAATTAACATGGAAGGGTAGAACGTCTGCCAACATTTGCAAGTTAGGCCCATTAACCTCATTTTATCCGAGAGGCAAATCTACATCTAAGAGAAATAATAGGGCGCTCTAGACAAAATGATAAACAGTTTAGATTAAAGCATTTGCTCTGTGCCCAAGCTCATTATTATTAAGGACTTGGGAATTCTAATTTATTGCCCTATATAGTGCTCCCTAATTATAAAAGCAGAAGCCATGATGAATAAATACAGTAATGCTGTCATGTGATCACGGGGCATTATAACTCAGGAAAAAGGACCCTGTGACTGTAACCAAGCTCATCCCCACCTACTGTGGGTCCATTTCTGAGTCTTCACGTGGGCTGGTACTATCTAAGTCATGGAAAGCTCTCTCACTCAGAAGATTTTATTTTTGACAAAAATAAACAACAAATGAATGAGTGAAATTTTTTAAGCTTGGTTCTATTTTTTAAAACACAAACAAATGGACCTGCCCCCTTTGTGCATCTTGAGGTCAAAAGGAGATGCAAACCACTGGCCTTTGTCTCTTCTGAGTCACCCTGGATGACCTCTTGGGATCCCAGGCCTCTGTGTCAAATTCCATCTCCCCTGGTTTGCTTTTGTTTGGCTCTGGAGTCTCTACCCAGCTGAGGGATTAGTAGGACTGAAAACCACCTTTTCTCCAACCTCACCAATGACACCCTTACAATACAGACCAGATGTGGGAAGAAGAGACTGAGGCCTGTTAACAGTTCAATAGCAGATGCATACCTAGTTAAAAGTTTACCATAATTCACATTAGTAGTGAGCAGCTTTTTTCATATTTTATTTCATTTTCTTCACACAATAACCTCAAATGCTACTTCATCTCATTTAACCAATTACAGTCAATAGCTGATTCTCACCCAGGTCATGAGCTCCAAACCCAGACATTCCTCCACCAAAAATCACTCCGTGTGTGTCTTCAGAGATACTCTATCCAGTGGCTGTTCATGGCTTTTAGGCCCTGGAGTACATCAAACTAAAGAAACCAATTTAGGTTTTCTAATTTATTTAATCATTTGCACACGATACTGATTTAATGAGGTCACAGTTTCCTGTCAAAGGATCTATTAGAGAATCGATCAACACAGGCCAGGGTGTTTTTCTCATAGACTGAACTTGATCGGCCACTATGTAATCGAAAAACCCAATCAGTGTACACCCTGTCCACATGCCATTGATACTGAGCTGCACAGACTCATCAGGTAAACTTGCATAATTTATTCTCTTCTTTGACCTTAACGATCTCATTCTTCCTCTGTTTCTTAAAACAGTTAAATGTTATTTTCCTGGTGATCACGCTGTGCAAAATGGTGAAACATTCAAACACCCTGAAACCCGATTCTAGCAGGTTGGAAAACATTAAGTAAGTATTTTGTGTTTTTATTTTAATACTCGACGAGCTAAGTAAAGATATTCTCCACAGGGGAGAGGGGTGTTTCTGCGTTTGCTAGAAATGATTCCTCATGATGTCTTGATGAAGTTTGGCATCACTGTGGTCATGTCGCGGACATGAGTTCAAAGGTTAGGTAATTTCTGCTGATCTAGAGTGGAGAAAATGTTGCAGTGACTTCCTGGAAATTTCCTACCCCTATAACGATTTCATTTGAACTTTGATGCATTTCAAAATGACGTCCCTATTTGCATGAGTGATAGGATTATATTAAATTCATTTTGCAAAGTTTCTTTTTTTTTTTTCATTTAAGGATTCTGAGCAGTTTCTCCTCCTAATCCTGTTTTCCTATAAGAATTTACTCTATGGCTATCTTTATCTTGAAGATTATCTCTTATTTTCATGCGAATTAAACCTATGGGGTCTTTATCTCAGTGCAGAATAAAATAGTCTGTCCTTAACCAAAACTGGATAGCTTATTGGCTCACCTATGGAAACATTCATTCTCAGTGTTATTTTCAAAATATGTCTTAAGGTAGAATGCAAGTAGGTATGAAGTTGTGTATAATGGGATTGTGAAAATGCTATTTTAATGTACAAAGTTGGCAGGTGCATAGTGAGGGTAAGTGGTTTGGATAGGTTAGCATCAGCCTCATTGCATGCTGCATGGTAAGAGAGAGAGCCAATTTTTAGCATCTCTCTCTTTTCTTCCTTTTCTTTTCTGTCTTCTCACCCACACCAGTAATTACCGTGTTTGTGACGGCTACTATAATGCGGACTTACCTGGGTAAGGTAGAACCAACCCTCATTAACAAACGTATGGCATGATTTCTATGTTTTACAAATCCGTCAGTATCATGAATTGCCCATAATTTTTATAGCTATTTTGGAATATCTAATTTGCTATAATATTCTTAGACTATAATATGCCTTTTTTTTAATTGCTTGCCTTTGCATTTTGACTTTCTTAATTTTGAACTAATTTATAATATATAAATGCTTTCTTATTACTTTCTATTTTAATTCTGTCTAACAATTTTGTTTCTCTTTTCTGCTTATAATGCTTTCTAGCTATGAAGATAATAAGCCATTTATCAAGTAAGATCATTAGTTAGACACGCAATGCAATGACTTGAACCCTTCTCATCCCCTTACTTTCTGCAGTTCTTTTCTCCTTAAGCTATTCATGATGAAATCTCTCCCAACTTATTTTATTTTTGAAGTTATTCTCATATTTTTTATTTCATTTCAGCTGGGTTCCTTCATGCTTTTGTCATCAGCCTGCAGGTTCCCCTCAGTCTAGTGCATTAGAACTTGAAGTTTAGGCGTTCAGTGACTCTCTGCCATCTAACGTTTGTGTGTGTGTGTCACATTATTAGTGTCATGAGTTCCGCAGGAACAAAACTAGAGAAGCAAACTCATTGAGGACTCCTTAATGTCTTTCACTTAAAATGCACATGAAAACACAATAAAGCCATGGGGGAATATTTCACACCTTGTATTTTCCTGTAGTTTTGATATCTGTTCATTCTGGAGGAAGGAAAGGTCATCCCTGTTGCTGTTTACACTGGAGTCATAAATGCTGTGCTCTTTCTTAATCAACGCGAGGTCAAAGCCAAAATACTGTTGAACTTGAATATGAATGTAGAGCTACTGCTGATATGTTAAGATGTGAGATAAGTCTTGTTCCCTCCTTGAACCTGTTAAAACAATTCAATTTATTTCTGCAGGTCTTGGGTGCTTGGCGCGTTTGCTCTTCTGTGTCTGCTTGGCCTCACCTGGTCATTTGGGTTGCTTTTTATTAACGAGGAGACTGTTGCGATGGCGTATCTCTTCACAATCTTTAACTCTTTCCAGGGAGTGTTCATTTTCACCTTCCACTGTGCTCTCCAAAAGAAAGTAAGTGCCCGGGCACCTCTCCTCTATGGGTTCAACTGGGTTGTTCTTGGACTTGAAAATAATGGATATAACAGAGACGATTTTGTTTTCACCGGCAGCTGGTATAGTTAGTAATAAAAACTGTCTTATTTTACTTACAAATTATACTTCCTGCCTGGAAATTTAGACTTCCATGTAAAACTAGATAATGCCAGTTTATCTTTTTGTTTGTTTGTTTGTTGTTTTTATCTCAGTTTGGGTCTGTAATAAGCTAGATGCTTAGGTGATAATTACTTATGTGATTATAGAGTTTGTGAAATGCTTTATATACACAATATACAAGATTGAAAAAAGACGACAAGGTGAAGCTCAGCCTTGCTCACTAACAGGAATGCAGTGGTCCAAAATTAAAATGAAAACAAGGACAAATGCCATTAATCATTAAAGCCCCAGACATACAAGAGATTAATATTAATGTTGTCTTCACGGTGATTTTGAAAGAGCTAAAACCCAATAATTTAGTACCTCACATCCGATGATTTTTGTCCCGATTCCATGTATGTTAAGTGAAGTCAGCCCAAAGAATCCAAAATTAAAGATGAAACCTCGACTCCATAGTCAGAACTGAGCCTGAAAGAATCACTTAGCTTCTTCTCTTTAAGTTTAGGTTTTCCATGCCTTTCACAAGGTATCACCCTTTCCCTGTTGGCACGGCTAATATCGTCTTTTTATTCTGTTATTACTAGCTGGTCACTAAATTGAACCGAGAAATAGAATTGTGGAAGTGAAAACTATTATGTTTTCAGGTCTGACAAGATGATCGTGTTGTTACCTCCATCAGTTTTGAATAAGCTATAATTTTGAGATAATGACAGTGGAATGTGCGAAGCTGACAGATAATGTACATCCACAGCAATATAGGCATTAGGCAAAACCAGCACCACAGGCTATTATTTGGGTAAAATACCATTTTGATTGCCATTGTCTTGGTCATAGAGCATTTCACAGCCGTTAATAGCCATTAAACATGAAGAAACTTTTTGTGAGGTATCTTGTGTTGCTTAATGACAATGCACTTTTAACTTTCTAAGCACTGTACCATGGATAATGTTGGTAATTGCTGTTATTTCTGTGTACGCTTTATGTAAATGAGCACACTGCATAAAGCATATGGTCCCATATTCATAATTTTTAGGCTGTTATGACAAACATCTTTGACAGGAAGCTTGGTCTTAGCAGAAAAGGAAGGAGTCATCAGATCTCTGTATATTACGTGTCGGTTGTTGAGTGAAGAGATTTTTCATTAACAGCTCCATTTTCAAAGCTCCGGGTTCCCCTGTGAACGTGCTCTCCTTGAGATTATGTCGTTCTTACCTGATTCTGCCAGGATACATTGTTAAGAGAAGAACACAAAATGGTTAAATCAAAGCCATGGCTCTTCATGCTTGAATGAGCAAATTTAGGCCTAGAAAATGCTTTGAAAGCTTCACTCCGGTGTTATTTGTTCTAATAGGGACAACTAAATACAGCCAAGAAATCGGAAATGCGAGCGCTCTCAAATTTAAAGGGTCACGTGCTGATTTGGGTTTTCTCATTTTGCGAGGCTGTGGCCTTCACACACAAATAGCCAAATTGTCCGAGGAGGAGGGGGACGCCTCAAGTGGTTTTTATAATCTATTGGAAAAAGGTGCTTTTGTATGCAATTTCTTCTTGGCTGTCTTATCATTTCAACACAGTCCAACACCCTCCCCTCCTCCTCCTTCTGTGTCCTGACTCCTGAGGGGCCTGTTATTTGCCAGTTGTTTGGACTTCAGTCTTCAAAAGTTGCTGCAAACTTCTCTTTAGACTCAGCAACCAAGCTTCAGGGGAAAAGGGACAGTGCCTGGGTCATTCCTGGAGTGGAAGGACAGGCATGATTCTGTGTCCCATTGGAGCGAGAACACTCCTTAGACTCCATTAAACTGAGACTCAGCAGCAAAGGGGGAAAAATATTCCCTCCTAATTATGGGCAAATGTCTGAAAGTCCTCTGTTTTCCTTAGTTCTTATGCCAGAGGAGTCTTGTCTTTACAAAGACATTAGCCGTGAGGCTGTGTGATCCCAGGTTTACACATAGCCCTACCTACAAGGACTGAGCTTAGGAAACTCAAGTGCCTAAATTCCAGCAAAATACCAAAAACTAAAAAATAAACAAGCAAATTACCAAAATTTGGGGGGATGATTTTTGTTGACATGAAGTGCAGAAGTGAACTTGCTGGGTGTACAGACAGAATGAGTCTTCATCATGTCGCTGGGCAACCTAAGGACACCAGGGTAGAATGCATTGTCACCTGCTGCCCTGGGTCTCAAAGGTCCCACATCCATCCACATGTGCACAGAGGTGTTTCTGTGATCGTCCTTTCAACAGCTTGCCTGGACCCTGTCTTTGCGAGGCCAGTTTCCCTCCTCCATAGACAGATGTGTCTGAGAGGTTTCTTCTCTGAAGCCTGTGTGCTCACAGCCATCCTTTGGTCTCTTGCACCTCCATTGCAGGTACGGAAAGAATACAGCAAGTGCTTGCGACACTCGTACTGCTGCGGGGGGCTCCCCACTGAGAGCCCGCACAGCTCGGGCAAGGCGTCTACCACCCGCACCAGCGCCCGCTACTCCTCGGGCACACAGGTGAGCCATGTCTGCCTGGTGCGTTAACTGCTCCCCATGCAGGGATCTGGGGCGTGAACACTTGTTTTTTCAGATTTTGATTTTTAATTTCTTTTTTTAATAAACTTCTTATTTGCAAGCAGAGATGAGAGAGAGAGAGAGAGAGAGAGAGAGAGAGAGAGAGAGAGAGAGAGAGAGAGAGAGAGAGAGGGAGTGCCAGGGCCTCCAGCCACTGCAAACAAACTCCAGATGCATGCACCACTTTGTGCAGCTGGCTTTATGTGGGTACTGGGGAACTGAACTCAGGTTGTTAGGCTTTGCAGGAAGTGCCTTAACCACTGAGCCATCTCTCCAGCCCCCGATTTTTAATTTCTTAAGTAAGCACTCAGGTGCCATGGAGAAGCGAGCACCCTCCTTTGAGGAGAGAAGTGGATCACCCTCGGGGCCTGTAGCACCGGGCTCTCTTATGCACTCAGCACACATTTGTGGAATAACTCCTTGCTGCACTTGAACTTGAAGGCAAGAAAGCAATGTGCTGAAGAGGGCGAGGTGAAAGGGGAGGTGGAGGAAGGCCGATCGGATCAAGGTTCTGAGACAGCAGACAGAATAAGATTAAATACCCCGACCTGGGGATGCAGTAGAACAGTGGTATAGCATGTTCTGGACCAACAACACCACCAGCTCCTTATTTATTTACTGATGAGAGAGAACATGGGCACACCAGGCCATCTTGCTTCTGCAAACAAACTCCACATGCATGCCCCACTTTGCCTGTCTGGCTTTGCGTGCGTACTGGAGAATGGAACCCAGGCCGTCAGGCTTTAGAAGCAAGGGCTTTCAGCACTGAGCCATCTCCCCCACCAAACCTGCTTTCTTAAAGAGGCTGCGCTGACTGTCTAGAAAGCAATGTGTGCTTTTCAGAAGGTAAGCTTGGGCAAACTAACCTGACGCGTCTGTCTCGTGTGTTTATATCACTAGAGTCGTATAAGAAGGATGTGGAATGACACTGTGAGAAAACAGTCTGAATCTTCCTTTATCTCAGGTGACATCAATAGCACTTCAACACTCAATCAAGGTCAGTTATTAGGAAAATTGAGCTTACAATATAAATTTTGTATTGTTGCCAGCCTACACTATGTCTAGAGAAAATGCTGAGTACTTTTTCATGGGTTTCCATCACAAGTTGTTAAACTTCTTAAATCGGCATTTATCGTTTATTTAAGTGGGTATACATTTGTATTACTCCATAAGATAATGCCAAAAATTCAATTTTTAAATTTCACCTTACTAGGTGAAGCTTGAAAAAAGTAATTATTGAAAACACATCTTGTTACAGATTAAAAATGTTTACCTCATAAGTACATATTTCTCCCTTCTCAAATACTTATGAGTGTCTTCCTCCAAAATGCCAGTATAATTAGAATAATTCTCATGCAAAGCATTACCTTTTTAAATTGAAAATCTGCATAATTTCAGTGAAGTTTCTTCAGTTTATGTTTTCCAAACAATAAAAAATAAATGTAAGACATTCATAGTAAATTAAAATACATAAAAGTTTATTAAGTAGCTTTTCTCATATCGGAGTATTTATTGAGTCATCATAGACTGGTTATACAAATAATTTTCACTTTTAAAATATTTTTGAAACTGCAGTAACTTAGCCAGATCAGGACACAAATGTACGAAGACCACAAGAGATGGATAGATGCTTAGGAAAATTCAATGTATTGTGAAATCATTGTTGTTGTGCAGATCCTTGTAAAGAGAATTTATCTAAGTCTCTTCAGTTTTAACTTACTGATTTGTAGCGTAATGTAAAATTAGAATTTACCACAATTAAAAATTTTAATTTTGGGTGCTCTTCTGACAAGATTTGGGCTTGAAAATGAGAAGGGTACGTGTGGTATCCACACCAACCTGCACTTTAACTTCTTTCTAGTTCAATAATATCCATACGTGCAAAACCCGTGACTGATCAGAAGATTGTGATTTACCACTTAGAATGTGTTCCCAAGTCTTTTGAGGTGACTGTCAGAGTCAGTAAGTGACTCAAAGATTCGCTTTTGAAACCTGGCAGATGAGATTGCAGAGTGGAGACTCTTGCCTGGTCGGAGAAGTCATTTCAGTTGTTACCTCAGCATGTACGCTCTTGCCCTCACTAAGTGGAGCTTTCTGCGGCGTGTCATGATTTCACGTGTCTGTGGAAGCCGTCTTCCCTCCTGCTTGTGTGGAATTCAGTATTAACACAGATGTTTTCACATGGGATAATCCCACACCTGTAACCAGAAAGTGGGAGATTCCCTCCACGAGATACATTCCCTCCGTGGATACATTTTTAATATTAAACCATAGCTTCTTGAGACGTCATGTAGATCTCTATGCATTTAATTGCCATTTTTATTTAACAGTAATTTTGTATAAATTAGTGAATGTCATCCTCAGCAGGTGTTTACTTGGGGGACTCAGAAAGCACCTGTGAATTACTGAAATTTAACTTCCCTCTCTCCCCTCTCTCCTTCAAATGAATAGTTCAAATAGACTCAGAGAGTTACAGCAGATTTTCCATTGACAACTTGCCCCCGGCCCCAAGAATTAAATAAAAATACTGGTACCTGTTACAGGACAGAAAGAGAACTGATGTACTTTTTTTGTGTGTCTGTTTTTTTGCTTTAGGAATGACTGGCAATTACCTACTAACAAACCCTCTTCTTCGACCCCACGGCACTAACAACCCCTATAACACATTGCTCGCTGAAACCGTTGTATGTAATGCCCCTTCTGCTCCTGTGTTTAACTCACCAGGTGTGCTTATACTTACAAATAAAACCACCTTCCTTTCTGCCAAGCAGAGCTCTGATCCCGTGTCTAAGATACTCGCTCACCACAAATACTTATGATCCTTACATCCCGAATTGCTCAAATTCCAACCAAAGAAAATGATGGTGTTAACCATGCCAGGCTAAAACTGCACTATATTATAGCGAAAACTCGGTCATGATAGTCTTTACAATAATTATCCATGTCTTTGGCACAGGTGGCATAAACCTTAATATATTATTACAGGACTGACATCACATGGTCTGAGAATCCATCTTCAAGATGTTTATCATTTAGAGGTATCCATCTCTGTTGTTCAGTTAACTGGAAAGCTTGCTGATCAGTTTTGCTTCTGAAATGAGCTAGCTTGTAAAGATCATCTGGATAGCTAGGTGGAGAAAACTTACATCCAGCACATTACCCATACGACCAAACTATAGTATAGTGCAGCTTTACACGTCATATTTTCTTAAGGGACTTTGAAAATGTAGTCATTATTAGTCAGTCAGCTCTTTGGTGCCCATGGCTTGAACCGGGGGGAGGGGGAGGTTTTCACTAACCCATCCTATTTTAGTGTGTTTTCTGATCGCTTATTTTTTTTAAAAAAAAAATATTTTTTATATATATATTTTTTCATAGTCAAGGAATTTGTAAGGTTTTGCTAAAAGCTACCATATAACCACCACTAGCATATAATGCTTATTTGTGCATAATATTTGCTACTAAATTAAAATACAGAATTTTGTGTTCCGTTTGTTTGTTGTTGTTGTTTTTTTTTCTGAAAATTATCTTTTTAATGTAACTGCTGCTTCTCTTTGCATTGTTTTCTTACTCCCCCTACGCTTTCCTCTAGCAACCTACAGAGAGACAAGTATGGAAGTAAAACTTAACTTTGCCTATCAAATGTAAATTTTTTCAGCATGATTTTTTTTAACGGGCACAATTAAAACATATCTAGCAGTCATGAAGTAGACTCAGCGGGCAAGTGGTTCACAATTTCTAACCAAAAACGTTACCAAATTCCAACAGTATGTCCTTCTGTACCCTGTCGGGTCGTGGAAGTCTGTAACGAACGCTCTTCCAATCTTAAAAGTCTATGCAATGCTGAAATAATTTGCTCTGCAAAGCTTGAAGTACTATCAGCCAAAATGCTGAATAATTGACTTATTTCTGCGCTCCTGCAGTCATTTTGCTACAGGCTGCGGAAAGTCTTCAAGTGAATTTCCTGA
Source organism: Zapus hudsonius (assembly GCA_004024765.1). Taxonomy (NCBI): domain Eukaryota; kingdom Metazoa; phylum Chordata; class Mammalia; order Rodentia; family Dipodidae; genus Zapus; species Zapus hudsonius. The sequence continues at coordinate 26,235 of PVHP010000375.1, read as the reverse complement.
ACGTGGGCAGGAAAATGATGCCTCTTCAAAAACCCAAGGAAATCTTAAATCTGCAGTATATCATAGAAAACACCTTTTGAATTATGCCCTGTATATATTTTTACACTTAGGAAACAATGAAAAAGTAAAAGAAAGAAAAATGGAGACATTTGAAAAGAATTGACCCTCCCTGTGGAGGAAACAGACTTTAACGTCACAGCCATGTGTCTCGGGAAACTGGAAAGTGCCCCATCTTTCCAAATGGTAGATTTTTAAGCCAAGAGTGCGGCACTTAGGAATTCATACTTAGCAATTTCTAGATCGTCTCAAGGAAACCAAAGGGACCCGTGCAAATAACATCCATAACGCCCAGTGTGAGAGACAAATCAGATTGTCTATTTTGGGAGTCAGACATAATAAAAGAATACGAGTGATGAACAAATCTAAAATCTTCTCCCATGTCCTCACCTCTTGGCTAATGTGGATTTATCCAGTAATTAATTAGCAAATGTTTATGGGTCCAGAAGTTTGTACCATGTAGAAGGTTTTTTGTTTGGTTGGTTGGTTGGTTTTGGTTTTGTTGCCCAAAAGCAGTTGTTTTCTGGAATATCTGCAGCTTTAAGAGTGGAGTGAAGACTCCAAAAGGGAAAATTTCTATTCTTTTCCAAGATTTAAAGTTTCACTTTGTTCTGAACTCCTCCAAACCTTGTATACAATGCAGCAGTCCCACAGTGACCAGTCTCGTTTCAATAATATCACCTCATTCTTTTATTTCCTTTCATTTCTTTTCAGACCTCTCTGGAGGCCAGTGGCTTCTTTTTCTCCCTAGGATTTTGAGATTGAAAAACCTCACTTTCCATTTGTGCCGATCATTTAATTTTCTCTGACTTTATTTCTTCTCATTTGCTTGACTTGCACTGTGACGTCTCAGTTTACCTGTTTCTGTGTCTGTCGTTATTACAACTTCAATTCAAACAGAGCATGTGACCATGTTTTATTTTTTTCCTCCTGAACCTCTCTTCATATCTCAAGCAGATGTATCCAATCTTTCATTCTTTTAGAAATAAAAAAATATATATATACATATATTAGCCAAGGCTGGCACCCTTCTCCCATTCCATAGTTAATATCTATTCTTGCTTTGATTTTTTTCGTGACCCATACTTAAGGAACCTCTGACATTTCTGCATTTGACCTCCACGCCCATGGTTGTCTATGGGCCAAACTCGTACAGTGGACTCTGCTGGTTCATTCCGGGCTGTCACTGTGACTGATGCACATTGCAGGGCTGCAGGCCACCTTGACCCTCACAAGCCTGGGGCCCTTGCTATTAGAAATCCTCTTAAGTATCAAACAAAACTCCAAAAAGAACTATTTGATGAAAAGAAAAACAAATCGCTATTGCTGGTGAACTCATTTGTTGAACCCTTGCTCTGACTAAGTTGCTGAGAAACTTAGAATTCTTCATCATGTTACAATAAATCATTTTACTTTCTTTTATATATCAGCTACTCTTAGGCCAGATAGCCTGAGCAGACAGACATGATGTGAGGTGTCCAAAGTGAGTCATTCCACCTGCTGTCTGTCGTGTTGTTGGATGGTGCTTGTGGGACCCCTGGTCCTGTCAGTATGAAAGATGGCTGTCTCTGTTAACATAAATTCTTTGTATCTGTCCATTGTGTTTTTCATTCTTTGTTTTGTTAATTTCATCTCCAGACAAAGGAAATGTTAGAATGTCATTTAAAAAGTTGCTTGCCAGTTATGTGGGTTTATGTTGTACATTGCCTCTCGGTTTTGTACGTGACTTATTCTTTTTGGTTTAGTGTTGTTTAGGACAAATTCTGTTAATTTTATTTTTATGAGCCATAGTCTTGTACTTCCGAAAATGTAAGCGTCACTAATGAATTGCTTTGCATTAACTATGCAAGGGCATGGAGTGAAGTCTTCTTGGTCAGAGCATCTGAAATTAGACCAAAAAAATGATTAAAGAACGACTTTCTTCCCAAAATTGATAAGATAATATTTTGTATACCATTTTTCCTCCATGGAAAACTATCATTTTTTTAACACTTTTCCCGTTATCTGAGGGGTTGCCACTGTTGACATTTGGGATTGCTGGGAAGCCTGGCACCTGAGGCTTTAAGTACAACTTTGTCCTGAACGACATTAAAACATTTTGTACATGAGAAGTGATGTTTATTTAGAACAAGAGCAGAGACGGTCATGGTAACGTCCCCCCTCTTCTGTTTCAGGACATTCACTGAACAATGCCAGGGACCCAAGTGCTATGGATACTCTACCGCTAAATGGTAACTTTAACAATAGCTACTCGCTGCGCAAGGGGGACTACCATGATGGGGTGCAGGTGGTGGACTGTGGACTAAGTCTGAATGACGCAGCTTTCGAGAAAATGATCATTTCAGAGTTAGTGCACAATAACCTGAGGGGCTGCAGCAGCAAGAGCCATAACCTGGAGCTCAAGCTGCCGGTCAAGCCTGGCATCGGAGGGAGCAGCAGTGAAGACGATGCCATCGTGGCAGACGCCTCGTCTTTAATGCACGGCGACAACCCGGCCCTCGAGCTCCATCACAAAGAACTGGAGGCTCCACTCATCCCCCAGCGGACTCACTCCCTTCTCTACCAACCCCAGAAGAAAGCGAAGGCCCAGGGGACCGACAGCTACGTGTCCCAGCTGACGGCCGAGTCTGATGATCACCTCCAGTCCCCCAACCGAGACTCCCTGTACACGAGCATGCCCAATCTCAGAGACTCTCCATACCTGGAGAGCAGCCCCGACCTGGAAGAAGACCTGTCCCCCTGCAGGAGGAGTGACAATGAGGACATTTACTACAAAAGCATGCCAAATCTAGGAGCCGGCCATCAACTTCACATGTGCCATCAAATCAGCAGGGGCAACAGTGATGGTTACATCATCCCCATTAACAAAGAAGGGTGCATCCCAGAAGGGGACGTCAGAGAAGGGCAGATGCAGCTGGTGACGAGTCTTTAACAGGACAGCTAAGGAGTCCCCAGGGCCACACACAAGTATTAGCCCCCAAGCAGCGCCCACAAACTCAGCTTTGGAGAGATGGCGCTTTTCACCTGTGGTTTTTCCAATGTACAAAAAAATTTTTAAAAATTTAACAAAAAAAAAAGGAGATGAAAGACTGACCTCACAGTTCTGTGAATTTTTATAAAACATACAAAAAATAAAATAAAAACTTTGTATATACACAGAGTATACGAAAATGAATTATTTGTTACAGAGGAAAGAAATGCCAACCAGGTATTTTATGATTCTGCTGCTGTGTAGAGAAATTGCCTAAGGAAACAAAAACTTGCCAGCCATCATCAGCAGCAGTGGTGAACTTTGTAAATACGCTGCACCATTCTTTTGTAGGGCCTGCATTGTATTATATACAAGACGTAGGCTTCCAGATCCTGTGGGACAAATTTCCTGTACCTTACTGTTCCTCACGAGACTTGGAAAAGCAGGAGAGAGGTTCTGCGTCTGCTTTGCACTTTGCTGCAAACCTTTTACATTAAGGCAACGATTGAAAACATGTTTACCCACTAGCAATTAAAACCACCGGCCTTATTTCATACCTTTCCTCAACTGTACAATGAACTCTTCTCATGAAAAGAAAAAAAAAAGAGAAAATGGCTAAAGAAATTATATTTTGTTCTATTGCTAGGGTCAAATAAATACATTTGTGTCCAACTGAAATATAATTGTCATTAAAATAATTTTAAAAAAGAGTTTGAAGAGAATATGGTGAAAAGCTCTTGGTTGCACATATATTAGGAAATGTGTGGTTTTGGTTTTTGGGGGGTTTTGTTTTGTTTCCTTACACTTCATCATGGTTAGTTCTACCCATTTTCACTTATTTTCCCACTGTATGCAGTGTTCTGCTTTGGCCAGATAAGTCCTTTTTTTTTTTTCTTTCTTTCCTTATGTTTAAATTTCTTATTGCCGAAAGAACGTGTTTGGGCAGGGAGAAAACTGAAGCCAGTTCTGTCATGCCTTGCACAAACGTGGTGAAATCTGGGAGAGCAGCACAGGGCTTCCTCCCTTGTCCTGACACGGAGGGCCAAGAGGACTCTGGGTGCTTCTCAGTTGTCCTGACAAGGAAGGAGGGCCAAGAGGACTCTGGGTGCTTCTCAGTTGTCCTGACAAGGAAGGAGGGCCAAGAGGACTCTGGGTGCTTCTCAGTTGTTCTGACAAGAAAGGAGGGCCAAGAGGACTCTGGGTATTTCTCAGTTGTCCTGATGGAAGGAAGGCAAAGGCACTGGGCACTTCTCACAAACTTTCTAGTGAACAATAGGTGCCTATTCTTTTTTTAAAAAATGAAATAAAATAAAAACATGAATATTACTCTTCCATAGTCCTTCTGCCTATATTTAGTAATTAATTTATTTTATGGTAAAGTTCTAATGAAATGTAAATTGTTTCAGCAAAATTCTGATTTTCTTTTCATCCTTTTGTGTAAACCTGTTAATAATGAGCCCATCACTAATATCCAGTGTAAAGTTTAACACGGTTTGACAGTAAATAAATGTGAATTTTTTTTCAAGTAGTGATTGTGCACTTTGATGTACGCTATGCAAGTTGTCCCTTCCGATCCATTCTTCCTTTTGGCTCAGATAACTTCAAGCTACAAACTATGGATATGTAAAAGAACATTATGCAGCTGATGGTTAATTCTTTATACCAAAAAAGAATGTGTTTATGTTCTAATTATCTCTAGCATATGCACAGAAACTGGAAAAGAAGTTGCAGTTGGGAATTACGGTGTGACATGACACACAAACTAATAATCTATAAAATAATAAAATGAATGAAGGGTTGAAATTGTACCATTTAACTTGGGAATCCCCCCAAAAAAATAATAAAAGTGATTTTTATTTTCTTAACTTCATTTCTCAGCAATCTATGGAGGAGAAATTCCTAAAACATACTTTGGCAGATAGCCCGCACTGAATGACAGTATTTGTTATCGTGGAAAGGTTTTACTCCAAGTTTAAAAATCATATAATTGAATCTCAACAAATAGATTTTTCGGGTTGATATCATAAGCATTGACACCAACTTCTTCTAAAGCTAGGGCTTCTCACAAAAGCTTTCACCAAGTTAGGAATCACCTTTTTTTTTGGTCTCCTCTGGCCAATGCTTGTGGACTATAAAAAGAATAATCATTTTAAAGCATGTATATGTGGTGAAGGACACAGTAAACACTGAACAATGCAATAATTCCAACAACTAATGGACAATCATGTCAAGCCGGAAATTGCTTTTGTAAAACAATATCCAAAGTTCAGAACCTTCTGAGAAAGACCACATGTAAATTCTTTTTGCTCCAATTCTCCAGGTACTTAGGAACCTTCTGCTGGAAGGAGACATTGTATAAGTAAACATTTTAGTTTTCTATCTGGTTATTCTTTTTCTTTGCAGTGCATGAACCTCTGCGGTCTTGTGTGATATACTCACCATCAGGGTGTTGGAGGAACAAATTTTCTTTGTATATTGAGTAAGAAGAAATTGTATATTGAGTAAGAAGAAAAGCTGCTCTGCCTATACATTGGTCCTGTTTGTTTCTCTTCCAAGTCAGTTATAAGAACTCTGGAAGGATACGATGAGCAAGTAGCTCGTCCCTAAATGGTGAATGATCTCATTAGCAAAAGTAATTTGTCATGAGACTGTATTGTGCAGAATATAATGTGGAAATGCATTCATCTTTGCCACCAAAGTGGCTATTCTTTTTAAAACAAATTACACACACACACATATGTAGATCTTTAAGTCCCTTACAGATTTTTAAATCCTATGGATTCTAGAATCTTCTTGGTACAAGGTAGTTTTATTTTTAGTTTTAAAGTTATTATATGCACCCAATTTCTTGGGCTCTACCCAAAGAAAATATATACAATGTCTGCACCTCAATTATTTCTCTCGGTGACAGTCACCACTGTGAATGTATAGTTGCATTCCTACCCCTGTTCCGAGGAACAGGCTCTCTCCTCTTTTGTGAATAATAAGGGTGCTCTCATCCACTTGTTTTAGATGTGTCTTGATACAAATTAATCTAGACGCTTTTATTTAAAAGTACATGTATGTGTTCTGTTTGCAAAAATATAGTTCATATGTCTGTATATGTTCATTTTATAGGCTTTTTTTGTTCATTTCTGTAGAAGAGAAAATAAGTCACATACATGGTCCAATTGCAACCCATTCATTTGGGGGTAGTTATATGATAGTATTATAACAATAAATAAAGCAATTAATAGGAAGTCATCTCCTCAAAAGAATGCGACACAAATATCTGTTCAAACCGCAAATGAAAATTTTATGTACCCTTATTTTGTGTGGGTATATTCAAGATGTCTTTTGTATTTACATAATTGAGAAAGATAAATGTATGTTGCTTTCAATTCAACTTTGACCTCTACTAGGCTCTTGTGGGATGGGAGGGGTGGATAATTTTTAACTCAGTAACATATTTATTAACTACAATTTTCTAAGTCAAAACACTTGAAAGGATGTAGATTACTCATTGGACTTCTAAAGTGAAAATGGACTCTCACATTTTCTTGACGACATTTTTTGCAAGATGGTACTCTTCTGCAGTAGCTCACAAACCATTCTTAGGGTTCACGTGATTCTGCCCTTTCTCCTCCCATGCAGTGATGACACTGATTCTCAACACTGATACGTTATTGTCGTGTTGAAAATGGATTCGTTGAATTTTTTAAGTGAAACCACCAAGTCGCATGTTTCCTATTTCTTGCTTCTTTAGACTCTGACCAGCTGCCATGCATAGACAGACCAAGAGCCCCAATGCTAAAGGACATTTTCAGGGGTGGATTTTGAGACAAAATATCATCATTTCAATTGTCTCTTCAACGCTTTGCAATGACAGGTTTCTGTTGTGTCCAGTGGATGCTTTCTCCAAATGGTCATAAAAGCACATTAATTAGAGCTACCAAACAGAAGAACGTGGATGTTTGAGGGTACCATGTTTTCCACCCTGTACTTAGTACACATTGCCTGCACCTTGTTGCAAAACGTAAGGAACCCCAGAAATCACCTCAGTTCATCTGAAGGCACTATGGTCACAGAGCTCTTAAGGGCACTAGCAATAATGTGTAAGTGCACCATGCAATTAAGCTAATTCAATGTACTGGAAGTGTTTTGCAAAATGTGGTGATAGACCACTCCTTACTCTCATGGGCTTCCCTCTGGGGTCTCTCTACCTCTCCTGATGGCATTGCTGTTCACTGAGCAAACAGCATTTCCATTGGTGAAGTTTTGCTGAATGAAAGCATTGGGATTTAGTGAATACATATCACTGTGTGAAATAAGAAATCACTAAGGAGGTAGCCCAACTGAGCCTGTCAAATTTTTTAGCTGCTGGGGGAGGGGAGTGATGCCCCATCCGTCTTGCACTTATTTGCTATGACATGGAAGCCATAAGACCAAAGTCTCAGAGAAATAGTTAAAAGGCATAATGCTCTTGTGTGAACATAAGAGACAAGTGAATGATCAATTTATGAAGGTTTTTTTTTTCACAAACGCCTTTAATCATACCTCAGAACTGCGCTGGTTAAAAAGCATCCGGACAGTCATGTGACTCTCTTGTTTGATTTTTTTAGGCAAAAAGACTTGCCTTTTGATATTCTCTTTAAAAGCCTGACAGCTACCCTGCCAAAGGAACAGAACAATAATGACAGCATCAGAAGTATTGATTCAATCAAGGATTCATTTATGGTTCTCTGCTGAGGTATCAATCTTAATAAATACGAAGCTTTTCAACCCAAACAGTGCTGGCAAACAGCCATTTTAACACTGTAATAAAGAAGCAAGAAAATCCCAAGAATTTCTGTGGGATTTTTTGTTTGTTTTGTTTTTTTTTCTAGGTAGAGTCTCACTCTAGCCCAAGCTGACCTAGAACTCACTCTGTAGTCCCAAGCTGGCCTCAAAGTAACCACGATCCTCCTACCTCTGCTTACCAACCCTGCCTGATGCCCTGTCTGACTTTTAAAAGATTGACTAATTATGAGCTGTTAGTGCTTTTGTATTACAACAGGAATAAATCTGTGAACACCCAGTTTTTAATCGATGTTTTGGTCCCTGGCAGGCTCTGTCCTAAATGTCCCTGCTTTTGCTTTTTTGTTACCACTTTGCTTTTGCAAAAGAGGAACAATAATTTGCTCAAAGTTTCTCTGTTGGTGAGTGGCACAGCCTATTCTAGAAAGTTCTCTTTAACTTCAGAGTGAGTGTGTTTGTGACCAAGGTGTCACACCTCCTGCCTTACTGGAGTTCCCCACCCCACAGGGACTTTTTCTGCTGTAGAGAGTTGTTGATTGCTCTTCTATCCACAAAGCTGCAGAGGCGAATGAAGGAAGGAAATGGGTTCCTAAAGCACTGACAGAAGTACAAACCCTGTTGAAGATAATCTACTTAACTCACAGAATTCCATCCATTAATGGGATGGTAATCAGAGGTAATGCTTGCTCCTTTATCCCTTTTGAATACACTTCATCAAAAGCACACCAGGAGGGAGTTGTAATGGGGGAAAATTTTTTTTAAGAGGTTGAATCAGAATATTCAATTTTTGGTCCTCACCTGGTCAGTAAAATAAGACTGCCTGAGCCAGTCCAAAGTGAAACCAAAATCTACAAAAAAATAAAATACTAAAGTATTTTTGATTTTTTGATTTCTCTGCATAACTGAGCCATAGTAATAACAAAGGCCATATGAAAACACAGATTATTTAAAATTGAGAGTTGTGTCTGCATTTAAGCAATTTAAACGTCCTACAGTTCCTCTAAGTTCTGGCTAGAAACCTAACCTTTCTCCACACAAAGTGAAGAGTTTCCTCTAACAGTATTTTGGGTTCCCCCACTCCCCAAACAATGTTTTCCTATTAGATCTGGAGTTTTGGGGTGGGGTAATAGAAAGGCAAACTGGTTGGGGTTCCTGTGACCATTTGTAAGACCCTCACCCACATACACTGCTAAGGATTTATGCCACAGCCCCACGGATGCCAAGCTTATCACTGGGCAACATCCCTGTCCCTTGACCTTCACAACCTCCTGCAGTAATAGTCACAGTTGCTCAAGAGAACTATTATTACAAATAATGAGGTCGGTGCCCATGATTTAGCATAGGGCTCTGCATGGTGGGCAGGAATTCAAATTTAGATTTGTACTTTCCTAAGCATGGCTCTTTCTTTGGGGACAGGCTCCTCAGGAGCTATGAGGCAGCTAGTCTATACCTCATTCTTACTGCTGAGCCTTTTGGGATTAAGGACAGCACCTTATTGCAGCTAGTCCTGGAATCACAGGCGGAGGAGGTTCCTGAGAGTGGAGGCTTTGGCCTCTGGGCTCCTGCCCCAAATGGACATGAACTTGAACCAGTCTGCGTGGCTGGGCTGGGATGGCCTTGTTGATGCCATTCATTCTGTCCCCAGCTTCACCTACTTTCTCTCTCTCCTCTATTTTCTTTCCCTTTCAAGCTTTTTTCTCTTTATTTTCTCCTGATTTGTTTATTTCATTTTGAAAACCATTTTAGTTCTTAATACCAGACCGACTTATGTGGGATGCTTTCATTATATATATTTAGCCTCTCATTAAGTGTATTTTTTTCTGCTTCTGAATTTCATCTATCATGTTATTGGCTTATATATTCTTTTATAAATAGTGATGTCCAGCTGTAATCCCAACACTCCGGAGGCTGAAGCAAGAGGACCAGGAATTCAAGGACAGCCTGGACTACATGAGACCCTGTCTCAAAAACAAAACAAAACAAAAACCCTTTTTATGTATACTAGCTCTATGTATTAAGTTTTAATCTTTTTTTGAAACATAAGCTTGCATATATTTGAATTTCTCTTTAATTCTACTTTTAAAATGAAACATTCTTCCTCCTCCCTTCTACCTCACTTCTTTCCTTCCTTTTCACTTTTCCATAAAGATAGTAGTGTTGGATTATCATTTTGATGTTCTAGTAGGTCAAGTGTCACTTAAACAAAGAGGACACCTTAAATTTAGGAGCAGTATGGATGGTAGAAGGAACCAGAGGGGAAATGGTAATGTGAAGTAAGGGTCCCCAGCAGGTCCAACCTAGTTCTGTGACAAGCAGAATGACATTTCCATGTTCTTCTCATGTCCTTTCCATGTGTTGCCCACAACTCACTCAGCAGTTCATTTTTTACATCTTTTCACTTAAGTCATCCAGAGTGTCACCTTAACAACTCATGTTCTCCCGGCCATCTTATATAGTTTATATAGTATTTCATGAAACTCTCAAATTCTAATAGCAGGTGTGACACTTGTCAACATTGGTCCCACACCATGGTCAACCAAAGTCTGGATTTATCACACCCCTGTCCCTGGAGTTTCTTTAGACTGTAGGAATGCCTAGAGAAGAGGGGGAATCCAGGTTCCTTATTACCTTCCAGGTATGGTCAGGAAGGATGCCTGGTCTCCAGGTCCTCTTACACATCGGGTGACATTAGTCATCTGTCAGTCAGCTTCTGTTCTGCCAAGTCTAAAGTGCTCTGGGCACTATTAAACATCAAGCTCCCCACACTGACCACACTTCACCAAGCCTGGCAAACTTCTCTCCCCATCAGTCAGCTGGGTGTATGGAAGGCCAGCCAGAAGCCTGTCCCCACTTCGTACCCTCCTTGCTAGAATGTTTACCTGGAGTCAGTTCCAGGCATCTCTTCACTGGTTATCAGAATTAATCGTTTAATTAAATACATGATATTGAATAAATGAGTAAAAAATTAAGTATGAAATACTAGGAAATGAGTCCAAGTCACTTGTGGGCAAAATAACCAAAAAGGTTTTGAGAAAAATCTAATAATAATAATCTGACTGAACACATTCCATGCAGACTGACTGCTCCCCAGCTCCTGGGTGGGGGTCTGGTGGGGTCAGTTTATCTCCAAATAATACAGCCTGACAAATCCCTATGGAATGTCAGCATCACCTGGAAGAGAAACAGGACATTCATTGTAGGTGCTAAAACTGAGGTAGGTGCTTATAAGAAAGGCAGTTTGGGACTCTTAAAAATAACAAACTACATTCAACCTTTTACCCTGCATAAACTAACTCTTATGTTGCTTATAAAAGTAACAGGGCTTTTCCTGAATAAGGCGTGAATTTAATGAAATAGATTCACCCACATAGTTGATTACCTAATACAACCATTATAAGGCATCCACCACAGTCACTGCACATTTTAACCTTTGCGAAGGTAACACAGCAAATCCCTGAATATTGCATTTTATTATTTATCCCAATTTTAGAGTTAATTTCTATGTTAAGATATTTGGATCAATAATTTAATGAAGTCAAGGTATTGGAATTTGGAGAACTTTGGGTTTGAGTAGACATGGGTTTAAGCCTTTGCTATCTTACTTAGCCTTTCCTAAATTGTTTCCTCCTCCGTAAAATTGGAATCAGCCTACCTTGCCAAGGGTTGGCTTGAGGATTAGTGGTAATATATGTAAAGTGCCTCCACACCGCCTGCCACCCGATAGGCAGGCCATAGATAGAGGGGCTTTGCATTAGGATGATATTGTAAGCAGGATAAATACCTCATGACTTTAAGTTTGAGGAAAATAATCAGCCATCAGGACTTCAATGGGATTCTCATTATCTACCGTGAGCCATGTGGCCAGGACGTATTTTCAGGACCACGCTCTGAACAATGCCTCCAGAGCCAGCAGGGCCGGCAAGGAATTGGTTTCCTACTGTGGCCTTGTAGACGCTTTCTGGAATACTAATTTAGCTAGTTTACAACCATATTTTATATGGAGAAGTGCGTCACTGTTTGAGGTCTGTCTCTCTCTTTCCTCTTTTTTTTAATATTTTATTTATTCATTTTCAAGCAGATATATATATATATATATATATATATATATATATATATATATATATATATATATAGAGAGAGAGAGAGAGAGAGAGAGAGAGAACACACCAGGGCCACCACCCAGTGGGTCTGGCTTATGTGGGTCCTGGGAATTGAACCTGGGGCCTTAGGCACTGGAAGCAAGTGCCTTAACCGCTGAGCCATCTCTCCAGCCCCTCTCTTTCCTCTTTTTACATTCTTTCTTATGAAATTATAGGTAAATCTCTGGATGTGATTTCTTGTTGGTTTCCTCTCTTTTTCTTCTAGTAAATGTTGGTGGAGGAAGGACTGTGTGACTTGTGTGCTAAGGAGGGCAGAAGGACACAGAAAGGAAGGATGTCCTCCGTGTCTTGTTCTAAGGATGGTCTTGACCCACCTGAATTAGTCACCCACTGATTTGCTAAACTCTGTGTCCTAGTCAGCCACACACTGCTGGGATGAATCTCCAAACCAGGCACAGTTTGGGGAGGAAAGTATTTATTGAAGTAACAGATCTAAGGGAAGTTCCAGAATGGCAAAAGAGGTTGGCCCCTTTCACAGATCCAAGCAGAGCGAGAAACCCATCACCAGCACCTCAAGCAAGCACACTCAAAACTCCAACTAGCAAACAGCAGCAGCTCCAAGCCTGAGCTGAGACTGCTCTTTGCATATGTATAGCTGGAATTTCAGACCCACTCGAGAAACACCTTAGGGCTGGACCCTAGGATCCAGCCTAGGTGACATACCCTCCAGCCAGGCAGCTGGAGGAAACTTGAATAAACTCTTGAATCTATTGAGGGACATCCATTCAAACTACCACACTCTGTATTTAAACCTTCTGGAACATTATCTCATTTCTTTTTAAATTTTTAATTCTGTTCCAATTCTATGACATAAATATTGTCTTCATATTATAAGTGAATAAGACATGCTTAGCAATGAGAAATAACTTGGTGAAGAAAAATCAAGTCAGTGGGGATTCTGTAAGCCTAAGATATTAAGGACCTTGTTATCTTGAAACAAATATACGTGTGTGTGTGTGTGTGTGTGTGTGTGTGTGTGTGTGTATATTTTATTGGTTCGTTTGTTTGTGGGACAGGATCATGCTATGCAGACCCTGGCCATGAAGCCTTGATTTTTCTCCCTTGGCTTCTTGAATGCTGGGAAGAATTGGATTTTTAAAAGTTATTTAAACCAATATTTATAACCTAGAAGATCGAGGTTTACCTATTGTGAGAATAAAAGGAGAGAAGGGTTGACTGAAAGGAGGTCTGAAAACAGTTCATTAAAGAGATAACATAGAAGCTGGGTTTTGGAAGCTGGCTAGGAGCTTGCTGACCGAGCAGGTAGATGGAAAATGATGGGGAAAGAAAACACAGTAGAATACCGGATGATCTGAAAGAGAAGGTCAGTGTGGCTGGAACAATGTATGAGTTCTGGGACCAACATATCTACATGCTAGACTGAGACCAGCCAGAGAGTTCTGGATCAGCTCTCAGGTTCTGGAAGGGATGTCTGCTTCTGTGTCCTTGTCAGAACATTGAAGGAGAGTAGCATTCATACTGAGTGAGTTTTCCCATGCCAGGAACCATGTTTCCTGTGTTATGTGCATTAATTTCTATAATCTGCCCAATCATACAAAGACGTAGACTTCATTTCCTACAATGGTTTACAGTACTCAAGTCATAAATTAGTATTTGAATTACTGTCTCATCACTGAGACAAAGTACTTGAGAAATCATCAGGAAAGTGAAGTTTATTTCAGATCATGGGTTCAGAGGTATCAATCCACCCTGTCAGAAGGGGCATGGTAAACCCAAGCATCATGGCTTCACAGAAGCAGCTAATGTCTCTCTACTAGCTGGCTCTTCCCTTTCCCTAGGAGATGGTGCTGCTCATAGCTGAGTGGGGTCTTCTCCAACTAATTAATTCTCTCTGGAAACACCCTCCTTGGCACACCCAGGGGTGAGTTAACTGGCCTCCTAAGTGCTTTTGCCTCCAATCAGAGAGAAAAGGAACCGTCACAAGGAATATTCACAATACTAAAAAAATTCCTGAAATGAATGTAAATAGCTCCCACATAAAGAAATGAACACAAACCTCTCTTCATTACAGCCCAAGTGCAACAGTATCTGACCTCTTACAGTGTTGAACCATGGGGGAGTGTCTAGTGCAGTATGTGATAATTTGCGTGAGGTTTCATCAATATGACACAGTGATACGTGTGGCTCATGCCTTTTCTCTACTGTGTAAGGCTCCATGGGTGATAATAACATGAATATCCTGCCTTAGGATACTTTCTTATGACCCTGACCAAAACTGGTCAACCCAAAACTTAACTAGGCAGAGCTCTGGTCAACAGTCATCTAACTTCACAACATAGAGGGTGAGCTGGGGGAGATGGCTCCCTTGGTAAAGGATTTGTCACACAAACATAAGTATCTTGAGTTCAGATCCTGAGCATCTACAGGGAAGGCTGTTCATTCCTTTCATCTCAGTGCTATGAGGCAGAGACAGGTAGATCCCAGGAGCTTCCTGATTATTGTGTGTGTGTGTGTGTGTGGTGTGTGTGTGTGTGTGTGTGTGTGTGTGTGTATGTAGCTGAGCCAGTGAGCTCTGGGTTCAGTAAGAGACCTGCCTGAAAAATATGGCTGAGGAAGCTACCTGATGTTATCCTCAGGCCTCCACATACACAAGAATCCATGTGCACAGGCACCTTCATAAACACGTGGCTCACACGTGTGCACACGCACGTTCATACACATGTGGCTCACACACATGTAAAGACAATACACAGAGAAGTCTACCACATACACATATACATGCAAAATAATTTTGAAGGGTAGTATGATTTTGAAGCACTCAACAACTTGATAAGAAACATGTATGGAGATGCTGAGACAATGGTTAAAAGTGGTTAAAAGCACTTGCTCACAAAGCCGGCCCGCCTGGGTTTAATTCCCCATTACCCACAAAAGCTGAGATGCACAAAGTGGTGCATGCCACTTTGAGAGAATAAAAGTATTTTTAAAATATCATGTATCGAGTACTTAATAAATTACTCTGTGATTGATTGTGTGCACTAGACAGTTTCATGCTGCTGGACAAGCATCCCAACCAGAACAGTTTATGGGAGGAAAGGGTTTCTTTCAAGCTTACAGATCCAGGGGAATTTCCGTCAGTGGCAAAAGAAGCTTGCTTTCATACATCCAAACAGAAACAGCCAAATAGCCAACAAAAGCCAAAAGCAGCAAGCAGCAATAAGCAGCAGGGACCCCAGAGCCCAGACTGCTCCCCTCACCTTTGGGCTGGAATCATATCCACTCCCAAGCACCTTGGGGCTGGGTTTCAGGATCTGACTCCAGTGACACCTCCTCCAGCCAGGTGTCTGGAGATCCAAGTTACAAGTTCACTTTAACACTCAAGACAATGAGAGACATACTTTCAAACTACCACACTGTGGTACAGATAGCTTTTAACATCCAAGTGTGTTGGGGTGTGGGGTGTGGGGGGGAAACCAGATTCTCTGACAACCTAATCAACAGTACAGACATGAGCAAGATAACCTCAGCTACTGGCAGGTACCATAAAAATTACAAAAAAATCATGAGTAGAGGCTCACTATTCCAAGAACTTTATTGTATTACTTCCTGTGATTTCCAACACACCTTTGAGGTTGACAGCGATTCTCTGTGACTTCATCTGATAGATCAATATGGTCACTGGCGGAGAACTTGAAACGCCTTCCCTCCTACCCCATAGTTAGGAAACCATGCTCAAGTCTAAGCCATTGGACTCCATATGCACCACCACACGTTTATGACGGGTGACATGAAGGATAAGGTGTGAGCAGGCAGGGCTGCCTTATGATGAACAAATGTGTATATTAGGTGTGAATAAGGAAGAAGCGGGATTTGTCTCAAATTTTGAAGATTCATTCCAAACATAAAAAGCAAAAAAACCTTGGATCAGGAAGAAGCAGGAGGTAGGGAAGGAAAGGATAAGACAGACGGAGAAGGTTGATGGAAAGGAGGGCTGAGAGAGGCAGAGCTGGGAGCCATGAGATGGGCGGAGAATCACCTTCGTCTATTTCAGGTTTGTTTTCATGTCTGTGTCAGGTTGCTCCCTAGCTGGCCTCTTGATGAACTGAATGGGATGACTCTGAGAAAGTCCTAGAACACTGTCAGGGAAAGGAATACAGTTCAAAACTTTGTTTCTTCTTACTCCCTGGAAATCCCTGGAAATACAGGAGTCAGTAGTTTATGAAGGGATGTCCCATGCCTGTGATTATTAATTTCTGAATACAAATCGTGTCCTGAGGTTTGGCCTGTCACAAGGGGCATCTGGGGCCAGAACCCCTTCCAGATGTGGTAAGGGACAGGGGGAATGACATAGAGGACAGAATGAGTGGGAGCTTCGATGAAACATAATCAGGCCACTTTGGAAGTTTGGAAGTGCTTTCTTTCCTGAAAGTTGGAAACCTGTCAGGGAGCATTTCAGGTGAAAAAACTTCCTCTGCTTGCAAATCTGCTATGGCTGGGGACCAGAATACCCTGTGCTGTTAGAAGGTGACACAGTGTTGCCTGGTGCTTGTCGTTATGAAGCTGTTCTCATTATCTGCCTCCTTGATTACAGCTCTGCAGATTGATTGGCACCGTATTCAAGACATGTGTACACCATAGTTCCTGGACACATCTATATGTTAGCAAATCAAGGATGATTTATCTGTGGAATGGTTGGTCAGGGATGGCTTCTTTCTTTCAAAGCCTGTTCCCTCTAGCTCATAATTTTAATTAGCGCTGGCTTCCAGATCCCACGGAGAATGGGGATGACTGTCACTCCAACACCAATGCTCAGCTTTGGTGTGTGATGCCACTGAGTTTTGCATTCAGAATCCCTCATCAACGCGGGATGCAGGACAGATAAGGGAAACCATCAATTAAAGTTGCAGCATGCGATAAGAAATTGAATAGATTTCAATGTAGGAGGTGAATATCAATTAGATTACCAATCGGCAAAGCTCGATTGGAGAATCGAGGTACACATACCCACAGTGTCAGTTCTGAGAACATTTCACCTTTTTCTCACTCCATGACCCCATGGGATGGGATTAACCCCTTGAGCTGTAGAGCACCCCTGGGGGTTCCCAGGCTTCTCTGTGGTTTGGGGCTTTGTAGCAACTTTTGCCCCCTAGCCTGCCTCATCCTCTCCCATGAGACGGCCTTCAAATTTTCTTCCCTTATTCTTTCAAGCTGAGAGAGCTAAAGAGAGGTATCCGGGAGTGTTTTTATCTCTCTGCTGTGGCAAATGTCTGTGTATGAGGAAAACACGATTACTTCTTGAATATGTAAAATAATTATAAGAAAAACCCGCTTTGAATTTCTGATGATCCTCTTTTCCCCGAAGATAATATTGTATTGTTTTTGTGAAAGATCTAGTATCTTGAACAAGATAATTACATTTCTACTAATATGCAAGGAGACTCTTCCCTCTGTGAGATACAAGAGAGGTATCTATTTCTGAAAGACTTAGGTTCAAATTTAATCACTTTGGCTCTGAACTTCAAGTGAAATTTAATAACCATGATCTTGACTAATATGCAAACAGTGCTGGCAAGAGCAGACGGGGGGGGGGGGGGGAGAGGGTGCAGAAGACAGAATCCAGTGAGAGGTTCAAAAGAAGCTCACAGGTTTTAAGAACATCATCCCTTCTAGCCAGCTCCAGCTCTTTTCTTCCTAAAAATGCCATTGAGGGGGCTGTAGAGATGGCTCAGTGGTTAAGGTACTTGCCTGCAAAGCCTAACAACCTGAGGCCAATTCCCCAGTACCTATGTAAAACCAGGGTCACAAAGTGGCGCACCTAGAATTCACTTGCAGTGGCTGGAGGCCCTGATGCGCCCATTCTCAGTCTGTCTCTTTTCTCTCTGTCTCTCTCTGAGTGAAAATAAATAAAAAATATTTTAAATGCCATTGTTACTAAAAATCAATATTGCTTGGCTGAGCAAATATGAACATTTATCAGAAACAAGACAGTGTTCCTGGGCCTGGTTAAAAAGGGATATTGGAAGAGCGATTCACTTTCATGCTGGGAATGTGCTGGAAATGGAGTCTGATATCTTCCCTTATCCACTAAAGCTTTGAGAAGGCTGTTTGATCCGAGAGTTGAGTTTGATTTGAGAAAACTGGTCTCAGCTTTGCTCTACAGGAACAGTACAAGTCAGGAAAGGATCTTCCTAAGTAAAATTAAGATGTGGTACTCTAGTACTAGGCTCCAGAGGATCAGAAACACTAGGGTGTGTGAGTGTGTTTATGTGTGAGAGTGTATGCGTCTCGGGGAGTCCATGTGTGAGGGCGTGATGTATGAATGCATGTGTGGTTCTGTTTCCTGTTAAACAGCCAGCATTTTGTTCTATTGAAGCCTTCAATAGGCTGGACAAGGCCTACCTATGTTATAGTGGACAACCATTGTTGTTTCTAAATGTCAATCTCATATAAAAACACTCAGACAGATACATCGAGAATCAAGTTTAATTGCACATCAGTCGCCGTGGCACCGAGGTGACACATCCAGTTAATCATCGTGGCTGTCGGTGACAAGCCTCAGGGCTTCCATTTCTACCTTCAGTTTGAGGTGTTTTCAGAGTATAATTCCATCGGCCCCTTTTATTTGGTTTAATTTTAAAATATAAATAATTTTAAATAAAAATATTTTCAACATATAAAATAGATTAAGAATTTAGGTTCTTTGGATCAGAATCAGTGATGATTGCTGAAGTAGCCTGGGGCAGCAGAGACAGGAAATCGGGTGTTCAGGAGAGCATGACTCATTAAGGCTTTGGATGACACAGAGGACACCCTACGCTGCCCATTGTTATTACTTGAATCTGACAGTTTCCAACTCTCGTTTCGTTCCTTTTCCATGATAAAATGTAAAGAAAAGGAAACAAGTATTAAGTATCTGTATTAGTCAGGGTTCTCTAGAGAAAAAAGAGTTGACAGAATGGATGGTAGCAAAAGGGAATTTATTGGGGTAGCTTACGACAGTCCAACAATAGCAGTCTGCAGGCCCACAGCTGAAGGAACCAGTAGCTGTTCAGTCCATGTGGATGGATGCTCAGCAGTCCCAATCCAGCACTGAAGGCCTGATGGCTCCCTGGGGAGCAGCTGCTCTTCAGTCCATGATGTGAGGCCGAGGAAACTGGGTTCCGATATCCAAGAAGGGTAGGAGAGCAGGAGTGCAAGTCACGAACAAGCACCAGCAGTGGGGGGAGGAAGGAAAAGGGTTTTCTTCCCCTCAAGCTTCCTTATATTTAGTCCCCTTGGAAGGCCCACCCACTGAGGGGAAGGGCTCATTCTGGACCTCCTCCCTTCTCCAAAATCCCAAAAGGATTTTGTCAATCCTTCCTGCAGGCAAACTCAGGGGCCCACTCAAGATTACTGTGGATTATTACACAGGTCAAATTGACAAATAAACAATGATCACGGTATCTATTAAATAATAGACACAAGGACATGCCCTTGAATCTATCATTCCAGCAACACACCTTCAACCCCTCCCATCTCCATTTTCCCCTCTTGACTGTGAGTAGACTCCATCATGCCAAGTCTTGCCACAGAAAACCCTCTTCTATAGACCACTCTCTGCTGTAAACTCAAAGGGTCTTTTCTTTCCTTTTTCAAAGAAAAATATTTTTATTTATTTATTTGAGTGGACAAGAGATATCAAGAAAGAGTCAGACAGAGAGATAGTGAGTAAGGGGTGTGCCAGGCCTCCTGCCACTGAAAACAAACTCCACATGCATGCACCACCTTGAGCATCTGACTTTGCATGGGCCTGGGGAACTGAACCCCTGATCATTTCTCCAGAACCTCAATGGGTCTTTTCCAAGACCTTTCCTCTTCCTTGCTTCTCGGAGACAGTAACATCAAGTCTTGCTCTTCAGTGCTTTCCAGCATCTGGCCTGTTCAACATAAGCAAGCTTCACCAGCTGGTTCCTTAGCTGCCCATGTCTGGGCTCTGCTTCAGCTGAGTTGCTCAAAGTCTTATTCAAAGCCTGACTTCTCACCCTTCCATCTACCCTCAATATCTTTTCATGAAGATTTGCCGACTTCCATACACCCATGACCTTGGCAACTATGCTCAGTTACAGGGATTTCATTCCAATGTAAATGAAGATTAAATATGTTCATATCTGCTCTTTTTATTTATAATTTTAAATTCCAATAGGATATCATTCCCTTCAGGGCAAGTAACTTATCTGCCTTTTCCCCATAGCATCCTCAGTTACATGTACCAGTCTTGAAATGTGTTAAGCATACATTAAATATCTGTCTGTATTGAATGTATAAATGAACAAAATTCTATGTCTGGCAGTGAAAAGCTAGTTTTTTTGAACTGAAACTCTGCTGAATACAATTAAAATTCCAAAGAAAATATAAAATGTCTTTTAAAATACATTGATAAACTGGCAATTACAATTTTTGTGGACACAAAACAAATATAAGAAATCTTGCCACTCCTCTTCCCTCAGAGGCATATATACTAAAGATGAGATTTCATTTTTATTTATTTGTTTTTAAACAGTGTCTTGCCCAGGCTGGCCTGGAACTGGATATGTGCCCAGGCTAGTCTCAAGATTATACTTTTGGATGCAGTCACCCACATGCCACTGAGATGAACCATCAAACCAGGCACAGTTATGGGAGCAAAGGATTTATTGAAGTTACAGATCCAAGGGAAGTTCCATAATAGTGTAAGAGGCTGGCCCCCTTCACAGGTACAAGGGGAGAGAGAGAGAGAGAGAGAGAGAGAGAGAGAGAGAGAGAGAGAGAGAGAGAGAGAGAGAGAGAGACCATCACCAATACCACACACACAACAGGAAGGAGAGAGAGATTTACACTCAGGTCAGGGTCTTACGACGATTCCCCAGACTAATTGACTTCCTGATTCCCTGGAATTTACTTCCTGCACTTCCTTCCCAGGAAGGGATGTTTGCTTCTAGATCCCTTGAGCCTCCTTACATCCTGCCCCCTACTGAGAGGGCTGCCTTCCTGTGAACAACCTCAGAGACCCACCCAAGATTACGAAACAGGTCAAGTTGACAACAAAACCGTCATTCATGTCTTCTTAGTCTCCCCAGTTCTGGGATTCCAGACTTGTGCCACCATACCCAGTTCAAAACCTGAGAACCGTGGTCCTCCCTTCTCCCCCTCCTCCTCCTCCTCTTCTTCCTCCTCCTCCTCTTCCACTTCCTTTTGTGAAGCTGGGGGTCCAACCCAGGGCTTCATATCTCCTCAGCACAAGCTCTACCACAGAGATACATTCCCTGCCTTGATCTTCATGTCTGTGGAGCACTAAGGCACAGGGACCTCCCCTGGAATTTACAGCCTTAAATTGATTCTCCTGTGAGTTTTCACTAAATTCATGGGTATTCTGAAGGGGGCCTGTTGGGTGAGGGTATAGCTCACTGGTAGAACATATGCCTAACATGCTCAAGGCTCTGGGTTCAACCTGTACCACCACAAAACAAGAAAACAAAATCATAATCAAAGAAGGCTGATTTACATGAAAGAATAACAAAAAGTATCTACATCCTAAATGTGTGTCCCAAACCACTCACAATACCTAGAAGACTAACATTTAATGCTTAGGTCTTTTTATACCTGAATAAACTCACTTTTTTTTTAAATTTTTCTTTTTCTCAATCCTCTCAGTAAAGCAAGGTGAAAAACCAGCAAATTGTTTGTGTGACTTTTTCTAGGGAGACATGGACAAACAAATGTCTATTCACCCCAAACAGGGCATGGATGACAAACCAAAAAATAATCCCACCCAAGTGACCCAGTGAGTTAGTTGGGGTTACTTACAGGAACATAGAAGAGCAGTTACTTATCAAACTCTGAGGGACACAAAGCCCACTTGTTGCAATTACCTTCACATTGCTGTGACAAACACCCGACCAGAAGCAGTTTATGGGAAGAAAGGGTTTATTTCAGACTTACAGATTCCAGAAGCTTCACCATGGCAGAGACAGCTGACTCACCTCATCATACATCCACAGCAGAGACAATAGTCAGAAGCAGCAAGGAGATGGACTCAAGATCTACCCCCAGTGACACACCTCCTTCAGAGAGCTCGACTGCTGGAGTCTAAGCAGGAAGCTTAATTAAAAATATCTGAATCTATGTGGCTATTTGCTTTCAGGCCACCATACCACCCCATCATGGGTTAAGGCTCAGGAAAACTGCCTCCCTGGGGCTCCCTAAACCACTCGTAGGCAGGTCCACCAACCAGCAGCTATGACTACTTATAGAACCTTGAGGAGAGGCCTCTGGAGTCTGGTGGCTTTCCTGACCTTCCTGTGTCTGAGCAGCTGTTCATCTCCCCCAAAGTGAATGTTTCCATTTGGAAAGAAATAGCTAGGTGGCAATTTTGCATTTTAGATGCTACAATGTCCATAAATTGGTTGGAATAACAGGGCACTGGGGTTGGAGGAAGAGCCATCCTGGTCTGGCCTGATCTCAGTCCAGCAGAGCTGTCTCCAAGAACATACATTAGTTACTGGGATTTGACAAGGAGCTGTTCACAGCAACCTGCCCACTAGCTGAGAGACTCAGGAGTGAGCCTGCAGGAAGACGAACGACAGGGGCATTGACAACATATACTCTGTTGAGCAAATGAGAGAAGCCCAGCAAAGTGAAAAGGCAGGGCAGAATAAGAGAAGGAAAAATCGCCCCTTCTCTCTTTAGAAGGTCAGTGTTGGAAGATGAATGGAGCTCTGGGCATGGATAGAGGTGGTGGTTTATACACCAAGGTGAATTTACTTCATGTCATTGAGAGGCACAATGAGATGGATAAAATGTTAAATTTTATCTCATGTATGTTTTACTATAATTTAAAACATACAAGCACATATACACACTTAGCCAGGTGTGGTGGTGCATACCTTTAATCCCAGCATTTGGGAGGCATAGATAAGAGCATCGCTGTGAGTTCAAGGCCAGCCTGGAACTGTAGAGTGAGTTCCAGGTCAACCTGGACTAGAGTGAGACCCTACCTCAAAAAGAAAAAAAATACAACCACTTGTCACACACTTAAAAAGACACATTTCTTGACTAGTATAAGATATCAATTATTTAATTAAAATTCATGTTTCTTATCTATAATTAGTATGAAAAAGACCTAGAGATCAACTAAAAACAGTTCTTTTCCCCCTAAAGCTGGCCCTTGGTTTCTATGAGAAATGGATAAACTGAATGCTATAACACTAAAAATATTTGGAGTTCTGGTTGTACTATGTGTCATGATAAATGCAAAAATAAGCAAAAAATATTTCACGAGCATCAATGATTTAAATATGAAAGTTATAATTCTTAAAGTTAAGGAGGCTGGAGAGATAGCTCAGCAGTTAAGGCACTTGCTTGCAAAGCCTGCTGGCCCAGGTTCAATTCCTCAGTACCCACATATAGCCAGATACACTATTTGCACATGTGTCTGGAGTTCGTTTGCAATGGCAGGAGCCCCTGATATGCCCATTCTCATTCTCTCTGTCTCAAATAAGAGTAAAATAGTAAAAACTGCATGAAGAAATCTTCATATTAAAAAGGCCTAAGGTTCATAGAACATATAAATTATGATGTCAATGTGATCAGATTACGTGAAAATATACACTATATGTAGAAATGACGAAAACTATGAAGTAAGCAATTTCTAATAAAAGCATTAAAATACACTTGTTTACTTTTATTAAATCTGTATAAGCTATTACCAGGAAAATCTGGTTATTTAGCAAAATAGCCAATTCCAACATTGTAACAAAATGTCTAACACTTGAGTTTTGTTTTATTTTTATTTTTTGAGTTATTATTTTTATTAAAACTGGAGTTCTTTGTCCTGCTTCCATCTGCACAAATTTGGGTGAGAAATTCCTGGACAAGTTCAGCAGAAGCACAGAGATAATTAGATTGTTAAGACCCACCCAGAAAACCAAAAGAAGGTTGTGAGTATTTAAGGCAAAAATATGCTGAAAACTATAAATGCAGAATTATATCAAAGGATAGTAGTTGGTTTCAATTTTACAGGAGAAAAAGAAGTAGGAAGTCAATATATTACAGGCTAATTTATGTTACAGTAAAGGTATTTCGTGAGATACCAATTTTGAGGTAGGTTATGAAAGGTGGTTTGAAGATCTTTTTTGTTTTAGATTTAGAACAGAAGAGATTTTCTTCGAACTCAGGCGCTTCTGTTTTAGGTTAGAAACTCAGCTACAAACCTTTCTCAAGGACCCCTATAGAGCTATGATCCTAAATCCAGACTTTATGCAATACAGCTTTCAAAAGGCATGTTTTAAATAGATCACTCTGCTAGATAAAACTAGCTTTCATGCTCTTGGCTGAAATATCCCTCTAACGTTCCGGGTCCACTTACACGTGGTACTTGATTTGGTGAATGGACTGCTTTTTGGGGTGTATGAAAGGTAGACATTCTCTTAGAGACTATGTGGACCAGACTAAATGAAATAACAATGGCAAATGCTAACCCCAGGGCTTGACCAGAGGAGAGGTCTCAGCAAGTAAGACTTTACACACGGGCAGGAAATAGAGTTAATTTATTAATTCATAGTTGATCCATTCCTCCCATATCATTATGACAGAATTGAAGAACTTCTTGCTAAATTTTTTGAGCCTAATCCAAAATTCATCTGACAAAAAACATTAGCCACAGGAATCCAGTGCTCATAAGCCCACAGGTAAGTTTGAGCCTACCTCAAAACAAAAAACCAAAAAGACAAGAAAGAAAGAAGAAAGGAAGGAAGAAAGGAAGGAAGGAAGGAAGGAAGGAAGACTGTCTTCTCTTTGCATAGGAAGGTGGTGCTTTCTCTACCCTGTGCTGGGTGGTGGCTGTCCTCCTCAGCTGTCCCCTTCTGTCCACTTCATTAGCTTGATCATAGGCTCAGTCCCCCCAGCATGCACCGTGTCTCCTAATGCAGCTAGTAAAGCTGACACTTGCTTTTTCGTCACTTTTCTCTCAACAGGTGACACTCAGAAAACAGTGGGGGAAGTGGCGAAATTTACTGCACATTCTCCATGTTAGGACTCATGCGCTCATTTCTTTGACATTCAATCCCTGAGTGTCAGTCACCCAGCAAAGACCTCAAGCAGGTGCCACCCCAGCATCCTTCCTCCTGCAACTGGAAGTCAGTTGTGTCCTTCTGTTTAAGTAAGGAGCTCGCAGCAGCTGCAGGGCTGACTGCCAGAGGCCAGCAGAGGAGGGACTGAAAATAACTTTACTGTTGGAACTCCATCTTTGGTTTGTTTGATACAGGGTCTCTTGTAGCCTCGGCTGCCCTCGAACTTCCTATGTACCAGAGGATGACTTTGAACTTAATTAACCTCCTGTATTTGCCTCTTCAGGGCTGAGATAACAGGCATATGCCACCCAGTCTACCCATCTTTGACCACATCCCCCTATCTCAGACCACACCCCCAGATCAGACCACGCCCACCATGTTAGGCCACACCCACCCAGCTCACACCTCCCTTTTCAACAGTACTGTCAAGGACTTCCTAAACTGACACTTTCTGTCTTACATTGCAGGGCCCTGGTTATAGATTGAGAAACCAAAGCAGGTAGGACTAAAATTACTGTCTCAAAGCCACATGGGTTTTATTTTTTTGAGAATGGAGACTCTTGGGGGGGTTCACATTAATAACTTAATTATTACAATGCACTCTGATTATCATTTCAGGGTTTGAGTTCTATAGATCTCTGGTGAATATACTTTTTAAATGATTGTTATTATTTTTAATCATCATACAAAGCAATGGATTTCATTGACATTTTGCTCTTATTTGATCCCCTTTCTTCCTCCAAAAAGTGCCTCCTCCTGTTTTTATGCCACAAATATTCCATCCTCTTCCCTTTTTCCCTCCCCTCTTTAAAACTTCCCCCCTCACAGCCCCCTCTCTGCTTTCATCCCCTACAAGTGTATATGAGCCGATCTAAATATATAAGTACACATACATGTATATAGAAATGTAAATCTGGAGTCTACATACAAGATAAAACATGTGGTATTTGTCTTTTCTGAATCTGGTTGATTTCACTGAACATTTTTCTTTTATCCTGAAGCACTAACTAGCACAGCTGCCTTGTGTACAGTGTAGATTTCACACAGTTATAGTGGACTTCAGCGTGGTCTTCAACAGAAATTCTGCTTTCTTTCTAGGACCATTAAGAACTATAGTTGCGAAACATCTTGTGTTTGGATTAGGCAATGTGAGAAGATGTCACATGAGGTGCTGGAGAGATAGCTCAACAGTTAAGGTGCTTGTCTACACAGCCTGATGACCCGG